>JAQFVV010006203.1:12294347-12487405 GCA_028023455.1 Epiperipatus broadwayi
TTTAATGATAATATTTATAAATCCAGTTCTGATTGTAGTTATCTAGACAACAAAGATGAGTCCTAATAGAAATATATATATATATATATATATATATCTATATAGGATATCATATATATTTGTAAAATATATATATATATATATATATATATATATATATATTTGATCTTACAGCAGTGTTTTTTTTCCCTTACATCATGTTTTTCTTCTTTAGAGTAGGCAACATTGCTTTCTATGCAACTTCAATTTTTATATTAGGTTACATCTATACAGTTCCAGGCCTTCTGACTGGTGTACTTTCTGTTTTCAAATACCTTAAAACAGACAGCAAGTATAGCTATCTGAACCTGTTTGAGGAAAATTTTTTAATCAATAGTTTTCTTCTTTAACAGCTACTTCTCTATGGAATTTTCTCCTTTCTTCATGAAATCAATCTGCACAACTTTCTTCATGAGTCAAGTCTAAACTCCTGTAATTTTTACACCTTATTTATATATTTTGTCCTGACAATATGTTTTTAATTACCAGATTCAAATGACCTTACAAACATGCTGCTTTTGTTAAATTTTACATTCAGATAATTATTTTACAAATAATTATAAAATAGATTTTTATTATATAAAGAAAGAAAAACAAAAGAAAAGAAAATCATGAACAAACTTTAAAATTCATTCTTTTTCTCAATTTTGCTGCTTTATAATTTTTAATAATATATTAAGATTTGTCATTCAATTTAATATAAGAAAAGATAAATTATTAATTTAAGCTCCTATGCAGCTGGAAAAAAATCTAAAAGGATAACAAAATATAGTACATTTTCTTAAAATTTGCTTGCAATATAAACTAATTTCTGTCAAATCCATTTATTATTACTGCTGTTTAAAACCTCCAATCAACACCTTTAATTGTTTGTAGTATTTAATTATATAATTATATTTTTAATTTCTATCACTATCTTCCCTTATATTATATGAGTAATTAGTTTACTAATAATTATTTTACAGAGTACATTTCTTTTATTAAATCTATAGATCTATTATCTTTCAATTTTATATAATGGTATAATTTATTACACATATATATTAAATATGCTTACATAGACATGCTAATATATAAATTTACTTGTGTGCATATATAATAAGCTTGCAATCTCTAAAAAAACCATGGTTTAAAAGATTTCATTATCTATCAAAACCTTTTTTTTATATTTAACTTTAAGTTCAGTATTCAGTATTTTGTATTTTTATTTATTTACTCTTTTTATATTGTGATAGTTGCGAATGTATAAATAACAAGTTTGTATTTTATTTATTTATTGTAAAGAGATTATTAAGTTATTTTTTATTAACCAATTTACTTTTTTGCTTTTTGAACTGATTCTAAACATATGCTATTAATATATCATTAACATTGAGAAGCCATGTAATCCACTAGGAATATGCAGGGTTAATTGAACTACAATTAAATGTTAATGATCAGTAATATTATAATATCCAGAAATAAACTTATTGCTTAGAAAGTTTAGTGCCTAAAATTTAACTTTCTACTTTTAGAATAATTACCAGTATATTTTGTTTAACCTTCAGTACTATGGTCTTTTAATCATCCATTATCAGACTGGTGGGTGGTAATATATTGCATATATTTGATTTTGTTAACCAAATCTTATTTGAACAAACATAAACCCATTTACTATTACATGTCATGCCCCATGTTGGGTACTAAAGGTAATGGTTTGAAAAAGAGGTCAATTAGTCATATATAAATTCTAATAAAATATATAGAAGTTAAATAAAATAAAATCTATTCAATATACAATAGCATAAACAACACTCTGATAGTTATAATTAAAATAACCTTAGCACTGAGAGTTAATTTAAGTATAATGATTCCAAAAGTATTTTTAATTTTGTTTAGATTCAATTTAAAATTAATCTTCAGTTGCTAAACTTTTTCCTTCTGGATATATTGTTATCATCAATCATCATCACTTTAATATAATTCTTTTATCCTTGCATGTTCTCCAGTGAATTGCATGACTTCTCAGGATTAGGGGTATATTAATGACATGTTTGGAGTAAGTTCAAACAGCAAAAACAAACTAAATTAGTTAATAAAAAACAATTTATTTGTAATAGATAAATAAAATATGAACACATTGTTTATACATTCACAAAGAAGGAAAATGAATAAAAATTCAAAATATTGAATCGAGTTAAGTATAAAAAAATGTCTTACCAGATCATGGCTTTTAATAGAGAATGTAAGTTAACTATATATGTTCACATCTTTAATGATAGCTTTTATCGATCCAGTTCCAATTGCAATTATCTTATTCAGGTATCAGTGATGGTAAACAATAAAGATGAATGCTATAAAAATAGATATTTGTTTAGCCTTATGGTAGAGTTCTTTCCTTTTCTTATGGCATGTTTTTCTTATTTAAATTACATAATGTTGCTTTCTAATGCAAACTGGATACGACTGCATAGTTCTAAGTCTTTTGAATGATATATTTTCAGTTTTTTAGACACTCATAGTACATAGTCCTTTACTATCTAATGTCATCATAATTGCTAAGGAGAATGAAAGTATTGAAAGAGACTTTGAAACAGTCAGGTACAGCTATCCAAAGCTATTCTGAACAAAACTATTTTAATCAGTTGTTTTCCTCTTTAATAGCTACTTCTCTATTCACATTTTTTTCTCTTGCGGACATTTTTCAGACCTATTTATATATTTTGTTCTCACAACACGTTTTTAACATTTATACATAATTAAGTCTGTATTAATTTATATTAGAAATTTTAAACATCTTTATTTGGTCTTAATGGCTATATATTTTTTATAAATATTTATTTCCTTTATTTAGATAGTTTATAAATGATTATAAAAAAAATAGTTTTTATTTATTGGCAGAAAGAAAAATCGTGATAAAAGTTTGAAATTTATTCTCTAACTTTATCAATTTTAATGCTTTATAATTTCCAATAACATATTCATATTTGCCCAATTAAATTATTACCAAAAAGGTAAATTATTGTTTTAAACTCCACATAACATGCAATTCTGAAAGGTTACAAAATAGGATACATTTTCTTAAACTACATAACGAAAATTAAAATAAATGATCTAATTTCTGTTTCTTGTCTTTTATTACGAGTTATGACGTAATTCATTAAATATGTTATCTCTTTTCTTTGCAATTGTAATCTTAGACATAAATATCTGAACATTTATATGTTTAAGATTACATGAATTATCATTTTATTAATTATAGTTTAAAAAATATACTTTTTTTTACTAAATATGTAATTATTAGTATCATTAACTTTATAAACAATTTTTTAAACCAATGAAATTAAAAATTATATATATTAAATATGTGTTCATACACCCAAGACAATATAAAAATTTACCAATCAATCTATATGAATTTTCTATTAAGTTTTCTTGAGCATGTAGCTTTTTAAGACAACTAATTTGAACTGCAATCATACTTGTTTTATTACAATATACATATATATATAATTTTTAAATGCAAGTATATTGTCTATACTAAACTTAATGTAATTTAGAAAACTTTGAACTTAGACTTTCAAACTCCCTACAGATATCCATTCCATCTTATATAACTGATATACATGACCAGATACATGTAAAAAGATAAATGATCTCTAATATATGTATTTCATGATGAACTAGCACTCATCAGTTGGCCCAGAGCATCATCTTCCAGCCATATATATATATATAATCTGTGAACAGTTTATATTAAGATAGTAAATATTCATACTTTAATGAACAGGCTTCAATCTTCTCCAGCCTCCAACTCTTAAGTCATCCATATCATTGAAAATATGATGCTGGATACACTTAAAGCTCTCATTGATGCTAATATTATGTTGACTTTAATGCACTCTGACCCCTCCCATAAAGAACATTAATATATTCACTTAAATGCACAAAAGAGGGGTAGGTAGAATACAAGCTAAAATGTAATATTTAAATAATCTCTTTTAAATCACATTAACTTAAGTATAGACAATATTCTAGTACTTAAATATTAGATATTCAATGTGTATTCTTCCCATCTCTCTTCTGTGCATTTAAATGGGCATATTAAGGTTCTATATGTGAGCGGTCACAGTGACTTAATGTTAATATGGGCATAACAATAATATTGACTTCAATAATGGCTTTGAGTATTCCATCATTAGATTTTCAATGACATGTATGATTGAAGAATTGGAGGGTGGAGAAGATTGAAGCCTGTCTATTAAAGTATGAAGATTTGCTTGCTATCTTAATATAAATTGAGCATGTGGAAAGGTGGAGAAGATTGAAGGCTGTCCATTAAAGTATGAAGATTTGCGATCTTAATATAAACTGAGCATGTTGGAAGATGGAGAGGACTGAAATCTGGCCATTAAAGTATGAAGATTTTTTTTATCTTAATATAAAATGAGCAGTGATTATACATATGAATGGGAGGTGATTATATGGACTAACTGGTGACTGCTGGTTCAGTATAAAATTTGTATATTAGATATTTAACTTTTTCACATATATGTGGTCATGTATATCAATTGTATAAGATGGAATGAATAGCTGTAGGGAGCTTGAATATCTGAGTTCAAATCCCTTCTAAATTACAATATATATATTATATAATAATATAATATATCCAGCACACAGTTCTTCTTTTTAAAATAGTTCATATATATCTAATATAGAAATAAATCAAACTAACTCCTTCTTTTTAAAACTTGATTTATTATAACTATAATCATGAAAAAGAAATCCGACGTTTCTACTATTTTTTATAGTCTTTCTCAAGGCACACTAAAATAAAGTACATATACACAATAAATATCACATATTCCAAAAAAAAAAATTAAATTAATTAAAAATTACAAAATATATCCATAACCAAAATTTTCTTTTTTTTTTTACCTTATCTCACTCCCCGTTCCTATTACAATCACAACTTAAACACAACTAATTCCTTTTTAAAATTCTATATATATCAAATAAAAACTTAATTAAAAACCTATTATTTTCTTTTATCTTTTTAATTAATTTAATTTTTTTTTTTTTTTTTGGAATATGTGATATTTATTGTGTATATATATTTTATTTTAGTGTGCCTTGAGAAAGACTATAAAAAATAGTCAAAACGTCGGATTTCTTTTTCATGATTATAGTCATAATAAATCAAGTTTTAAAAAGGAGTTAGTTTGTTTTATTTCTATATTATATATATTATAATGATCAGATAATAAGCAAAGTCTTACTGTATCTGTCATACAGAGCGCCACTAGGCTACTTGAACCTAGAAAATTTATAGAGTAGGCAGATAGTGCTGTTAAGATCTTATTTTACATATATTTTTATTCTGACCAGCCCAATTCCACTAGCTGAGCAGAGCAGTAGAGATTAATAATAATGATATATATTATCAAAATATATTAATATTTAAAAAAAAGAATAAAATAAGCCACTGCCAGTAATTTACACACAAACATTTATTAATGCACATATAGATAAAATTGAGGAATAAATTTATTATTTTAGGTTGGTTATTAATTTAATTTTTAAATTTGGCTTTTTAGTTTGAACAATCCGCACAGATTTGTTTAATAATATTTTTAAGAGTGTCGAGTATGAATAAACTACATAGATTGCATTTGAAAAGAAAATATTCTATCCCTGATTTAACCTTAGGCCAAACCAACATCAATTCATCTGATATATTGATGTATTCAATGCAGTATAACAGCACAAATACCATACTGTCAGGAATGTACATCTGAACAGCATGATTATAGAAGACATTGACTTTCATCCAGATAGGAATACTACATCTGTCTGATGAGAAGAGCAATAAAAAAAACTCCATAGGAAGGGACTGTGTTTTCCATCTTACTATCCCATTCCATAGGCAAAAAGGGTGTGTGCGGCATATAATGTAATTCTGCACATAGCGAATCTCATACTACATCTACTAATTACACCAATATATCCAATCCATTGACCCAATTTAACTACAAAACAAATAACCAAAGATTATCCTCCCTTAAACTAACATAACTTTGCAAATCTATGCAACCATTCACACCCGACTTAAATTTAATATTTATATAAGTTCGCACAGATGAATTTTATAAAAGTTTATTTTTTAATGTTGAGTATAGATCAGCTGCATAGATTACATGGTTAAAAACATTTCAAAATAAACATAAATGATCAAAATATGAAGTCATTGATGGAATTGCAGAGGGAAACTTACAAGAAACCCAATGGCATTCATCATAAGATGCCGCATTGACATCAATAACTTAAAAGATGTCCGAATAAATACATTTTAGATACTCAACATAAGGTATCATTATTTACCGAATGTCTATATATTTTAATCAAATATGAAAATAAAAACAATTAAACATTAATGAATCTATGCAAGCATCTATACCCAACTTAAATTTAATACAATAAATATTAAAAAAAGGTGGAAATAATTTTTAGCAAACTCAAATGTATAAAAATTAAACATTAATAATTAATTTGAAAACTTAAAAGTCAGATAAAAGTTCATTTTAAAATTGAGGTTAGCTGAATATTAAAAGCTTGTCAAATCTTTAAAGTTCTTAATTACTTTTAGTAAAAAATTTCCGTTTATATCTTTCAGTAGAAGAGCTCCCGGTTCCTGATGTCAATTCCCATGAAGTCTTTATTTGAAGACCGGTCTATCTGAAAGTGGCCTTAGCTGGAACAATTCTGGTATTACAGTCATTTCATTTGAAATAAGTGAGAGAGGGCAACAAGTGCATCTTATTGCCTTTCTCACAAAATCAAGCTGGAACTGTCCTTAATTTCAATATTTTTTTTCTTTTATATCGATCGTCTGGATTCACTGAACAATGGTTTCCTATTCCAAATTTTCATTATGGTCCAAACCTTCATTGCTGCTTCTATTGGACATCTAATTTATTTTTGTTCTCTTATCTATATTTCATCTGACTTTTTTTTATATAAGAGCCCCAAGGGCTAGTTTGCTTTTCATTTCATTTATAAAACAATCATTTCCATTTACTAAAATATTTTATCTTTAGATCTTGTACTTTTTTATAAAAAAGTATGGTCAAATACTTTTTTTTTTATTTAAAAAAGAAATACTTTTAAACTTTTGCATCTGTGCGAATATATATATATATATACATACATTGAACAACTCTTTAATTTTAGCTTTTAGTTTTTTATTTACGAACTTAAAAAAAAATTTTATTCTAATTTTAAATTAATGTAATGGCGTATACCATTACATATCAGTAAACTTCCTCAAAAAACAAAAACATTAAAAAAAAGAATTTACTTAGTGTTAGTAATTACGTTATACAATTATATACTAAACTTTTTTTTAAAAAGACAAAACTTGGTTAGTAATTACACATAATATACTGATAAAAAAAATTGTTGACTGTTTATTCTTTACTACCAGCTAAATTTCTGCCCCCTCCCTTCCAAGTTTTTTTTCTACTACTTTTAAGTATTACTTAGGCACATTAAACGGTTGGATTTTAAATAAGACTTTTTTTTAAAAAAAAATAATTTTATATTAGCTATTACATTTTATTCCTTGTATTTATCTTTACATTTGCGCAATTTTTCTTACTCGCAGTACTTTTAAAACAAAATTCAAACTATAACTTTACATTAATACAAAAAATACATTTATTTAGAAAAAAATGTTACTGGCATGATTTATCTTTAAAATTTTCAGGGTACTCATGGTTTATTAAACATTGGCTCACATTGGGTGGCCAATTATAATGGTCTGGGTGATGATCGAAGGTGATAGTCTTACCATATCAGCTGTACAGGGCACCACCAGGCATTTGAACTTGGAAAATTTATAGAGTAGGCAGATACATAAGTTAAGAAAAAAATTTTTTATAGATATTTTATTCTGATCATCAGCCCAAGTCACTAGCTCATGGAGTAGCAGAGATTTAAAACATTTTATAAGTTTTAATAAAGATTTATATTCTCAATATATATATAAATATTTAAAACAATAAAATAAACCACTACCATTTTTACATATGTGCAATTTTCTTACTGGCAGTACTTTTTAGAAGATATTCAAACCATAACTTTATATAATATAGATAAAAAGATTTCACTTTAAAAACATTTAGTCAGGGTACTCGTGGTTTATTATACATCATGCCATGTCAGGGTGTGGGTGATCAAGACTAAAAGTTTGTATCCAAACCAATGTCTTCTTCCAAATATATAGTCACAACCAATGCAATATGAAGATGCTAGCATAAAATCACACTGACAGGAATGTGCATCTGACAGCATGATATTATTTGAAGGACATGATCTTCATCCAGTACAGGAATGTGCATCTGTCTGGCTAAGAAATCATGTATATAAATTAAAGAGTGCTATGTATGATGGAGAGCAGTCTTTCTGCTGACATAAATCCCTGTCCATAGAGCTAGAAGGGGTCAATGGCACAGGAAATATATCTATGACCATTGCAACAATATGACTGCCTCTTTGTGGTCATTCATTCAGTTGGGCATGTTACCCTGTATGCTAAACATGCTTCACATTACATTGATATAAACACCCATATATCCCTCCACAAGCATCGTCCTAACTACGAAACAAATAGCCTGAAATTAACCCTTTAAAATAAACATAAATGAATTTAAACATAGTTATTAATTTTTATCTATGCAGCTATCTACACCCAACTTTAATTTGATACATTTTAATTAACACTTAACACAAAAAAAGGAAATGGAAATGATTGCTTAAACTGATACATAAAAAAAATTACTAATAATTGATTTTGAATTTTTTAGGCCAGATAATAGTTCTTATTTTCAGCTATTAATTGCAAATTTAGGAAAAGTTCCTATTAGATAAACACAAGAGTTCATATTTTACGGATTGAGCAGATTTAGAGGTCCATCTTTGTGATCACTTTCATAGATTGTTTGTCCTTTTTTGAAATGAAACCGCTACTTGCCATACATTTGGTCAGGAACTGTCATCTAGAGGCCTCAGCTGGTTGTCTGGAAAATTGAATTTATTGCAGACTTCTACATCATGAAATCTGCAATATAGCTAGTTATAAAGGTACATTCATAGTCAGCTCTAAGATAACAATTATAATAATCATTTGGCTTTTATATTTTTATTAGCCTCTTATCATCCAATCTTCAGATTACAAGATGTCACTAATCCTCTCATGTTTCATTTAAGTCCATGCTGTCATTACGTGCTTGCATTGGTCATTTAATTTCTTTTCATTCTCTTACCATTTAATTATTTGAGTACCCCAAGGGCCAGTGTGCTTTAGAACAATCATTTAATTAATAAAACAATCATTTCCATTTTCTAAGATTATAGAAATCAACACTATTTCTATTTTTAAAAATATCAAATCTTTACATCTTTACTTTTTTACAAAAAAAAAATACGTTCAAATACTTTTATTTTCCTTTTTGTAAAGTAGTTTTTAAAGTTTCTCATCTGTGCAATATATATATATATTAAACAACTTTTAATTTTCCATTTTTAAGTTAAGTTTTTTTCTTTTTAATAAATCAATTTTTATTTACGATCTTTTTATTTTCATTTTAAAATAATGTAACGGTATATACCGTTACAATATATATATAAGTAAATTTAACTTTCTAATATATCTTAGAAAATTTTTGCCACACTACTTATATCTTATAACTCTTAATTAGTAATTACTTTTTTCATCTAAAAAATAAAAGTGAAAGTAAACAATATATATATATATATATATATATTGTTTACTTTCATATTATTATATATATATATATATATATATATATATATAACAATAAAATGTCAACTGTTCAATGTAAAGCAAGTAACAGGAGTCAATCTTTTGAGTTCCATGTACCACTCAAAGAATACAAAATTTCTCTAAGTCACAACTCTTTATAAAAAAAAATTATCACTAAAATAAAATAATAGGTAGACAAATAAAAAATTGTTTAAGTTTTTTGGTAATCAAAATATAATTATCAGAATAAAAGTTAAATATTTAATTTATTTAGAACAAAATAATTATTAATATTAATAGCATTTCCTGACACCCATATTAGTTTCCACTACAGCAAACTCCAAATTGACCTACAAGGATAACATTAAAACTACTGCTAAGAAATTGCACAGTATGACATTAAATTAGCATATGATTAAAGTGCCGTAAGCATAAACATTTTTCTTTATGATAAAGAGCTGATGATAATCAATATTATGAAAATATAGTTTTAATTTTTTTATACCAGTATTACATTATTTGAGTAAATTATTTAAATATATATTTAAAAATAGTTTATCTTTCCCATACCTTCTGTAAGTCCATCATGTACGACCAGTGGCATGCACACCATAGGTTAAAAATTGCTGTTATAAAGCCATTACATTCTATTAAAAAGCATGCTTTATAGTTATCACATCGCCATACTGTTTAATTCAGACTATGCTGGGAAAATACTAGACTAAAATTATTGTCAAAAAAGTTAATTATACATCTACATAATTGAATGATTTGTAGCTCAAGAATTCATATAAAATGCAAGTACCAAGATGTTAGAGTTGGGTCATGATCCATGGATCTTAATTCTAGAGTTAGTTACTTAATTTTTGCACTAAACGATTATGCAAATTGTCAGAAATATTCTTCATTTGTAAATATCATATAGCAATAGATCTAACTATTTGCGAATTTTGCATTGACTAAAAAATGAGAACGAGCGATTTAGGATTAATTAGGTAACCAATTTCTCATAAGTAATTATTACTTGAATATTTTCTTGTTTGTAAATAAAATATGCTTTTTTAAAAAAAATTTCTTTAAGATATGAAAAAAGCTACCACTTAAAAAAAAGTAAATCACCCAAATAAAGTATTGCATGACATTCTCTGCTTATTCTCAACATCTCATTGAAATCAGCCTATTGCTATATTTCAGAATTATTTGGATGTAGGATAGTCATCTAGTATCCATTAGTTACACAAATTTACAATAGAAGTTATGAAGGATAGTTGAAAGAGTGAATTACTGTTTGTAATACAGATATGTATTTCATTCCTGTGCCATACCTTAATAAAATTAAATACACCTTTTACATACAGATTGACAATGTTATTTCTAATGTTGAAAAATAATGGTCAAGTGTTGGTGGTCGAGAGGTCAGCACAGCTGCCTTATAAGCAGTTGTCCCGGATTAGCAGGTTCGCTTCCCGGCCGATGCTATGACACATGAAAACTATGTAGAAATGGATAATTCTCTTTTTTTAACAATGCCCAAGAAGGAATTTTTTTTACCATGTATCTACTCTTCAAAAAAATATTAAACTTTGTATTATAAATTAAGTAATATAAAAAGGAACTCACAATGTTTTGTATTTCCTATCATTAAAATTCTCTATACAATCAAATCAGGTACCACTGACACTTAAAATATCATATGCTTTTTTTACATCTAACATTTATTATAATATTTTCCTGAAGATTTGTGACTATGGTACATCAGATGTGATAATATGTTGGACTATTTCCACCATCTATCATGAAGAGTAGAAAATTTTAAATTTTATTTAAACTTTTCAAATACAAACAACTGTTAGTAATAACACATAAATAGGCAACACTGACTAGTAGATTACACAATGTTTAGAGCAAGAGACCACCTGGGGTTGATTTGAACTTTCTAGGCATCGATAGTTTCAATAAAAAAAATGAGGTTGGTGACAGCAAAAATAGACCCCCTTACTACTGCTATTTGTTTGTTACTTCAAAATATCTATGATTCCAATAAGTACCTAATTAAGAAGTAAAATAATTTAAATAACACTTTTTTGATAAAAACACATTACATACCAAACTTGCAAACAAAAAGGTAAAATGTGTCACTAAAAGAGTCACATGTAAGAATGCATGAAAATACATGTAGCACAAACATGTATGTACATTGTCTTATCGAACATATCAAAGCAAGTGCGGACATTAAAAATTATTGCATGTCTGCACTTGCTCACGGTGGGAGGAGACGATATTCGATATTAGCAGAATCTATCAGTCTTGTACGGTCATGCTTTCATAAAACCCTATAAATTGGTTCGTTCGATGTGACATGTAATTATTTGTGATTTAAACTTTGAATATAATTATTTATTGAAAAGCAGTACTACGAAAAAAAATCAGAGGACATTGATTGTTTATTGGAGTTTGAACAAAAATCTTCTTTTTCACGTAAGTACATACTTTATTGGTTTTTTTTATTGAAGGGGCTGTCAAAATTGTTTGTTAATTAAAGTTTTTTATTTCTTATGATAACCAAAAAATGCAGACAGTACAGCTTGGACTATTAGAAGCTACGATTTGTCACATCATTATCAAACAAATATTTACCAATGTGCCTCATATGCGAAAAGTCTTTAGCAAAGACACTATGAAACCATCAAAACTAGCAGATCACTTGAACAGAATTCACCTTGACAAAAAAGAAAAAGATTTGCTACACTTTTAATCATTTAAAGATAAAGTTCTGAAGAGAATTACGATAGATAATATGTTTCTATCACCATCGAAGCAAAATGATGATGTTGGATTAAGGGCATCATACAACATATCCCTACTCATCACGAAATCTGGCAAGCTGTACACGATATGTAAGAAACCGATTCTACATGCTGTCATGGAGGTATTGAACATTACTTCACAAATCTACTCAAGATATTTATAAAAAGGATCCCTTTGAGCAATAACACGATTCAAATATTTATAAGTGAGTCATGACATGGAAAAATGTTTGTGTAATCATTTGTAAAAAACGTTTCCCCCCTCCAATTTGACAAGTCAACATTACCTGGTAATGAAGCTTTGTTGCTGGCATACATTCACTTTATTGAAGACCAGGAAGTGCATGAAGAGTTGTTTTTTTTGCTAGAACTCTAGAAAGTGACACCAGGGGCAAATCTATTTTTAATTTAGTGGATTTATTTTTCAGAAAAAAATTGATTCCATTGACTAATATCTGTTGCACAACAGATAGAGCATCAGTTATAGTTGATCATTATCCCAGTTTCATAAGTTACCATAAACTACTCATATCTAAAGTGCTTGCAGTTCACTACAAAATCCATAGGCAACATTTAGTAGCTAAGAACCTTAGCGACAAATTGCATCAATGGCTTCAGTTTCTGTGAACAAAATTCGAAGTAACACTTTGAACACTAGACTGTTCATTCTCTATTATGTGAGCAACTAAGATTTTTATCAATTGGTTCTACATACCGAAGTCATCTGGCTTTCAAAAAGTTCAGATTTTTTGCATTTTTCAATCTGTTTTAGTTTTTGGAAGACAAGGATTCCAGGTTGAAAGAAAATTTACTTAAGGGTAAAACAGATATTGTTTATTTAACCGATTTATTTGGAAAATTTAATGATGTTTATTTACAACTGCAAGAAGACAATTTGAATCTCAACAAAACAAAATTGGTCATATCGGCTTTTGTTGCCAGATTAATATTTTTTAAGTAAAACATTTCAAGGTTTGAGCTTTCCCTGTTCCAAACTTACTTTAGAGGCACAATCCAAGAAGAAAACATATTGCTGTATACCAACTACTTGGTGGCTCTTCACTTGGATTTCAAAACTAGGTTATTCTATCATTGGAAATACTGTACTAGATAATAAACCCATATATTACTAATGCAGAACCAAATGTAATGGTTATCTCAAGGTACAATTCAAACAGGGTTATCAAAACTTTTGGCTGCAACAAGATATTCCACTTTCTCTATTCGGCTGTATGGAACTGTTGCACAAAAGTATTTGGTGACATTTCCATTGTCGTATCTGGTAGAGAGGCTTCAGTGTAGTTTTAAATGTGCTTCAGAACAGACATCGATTGCATATCACTAAACATGGAGATTTGAGAATGCAACTCACTAATTTAAAACCAGACATAGAGAAATTGTTGATAGATCACCAACTGCACCCATCTCATTAAATTCAGTTTTCTAAGTTTTTTTTTTTTTGGTATTCTTATTTTTATAATTTTGATTAAAATCTGTCTTTGTAATTTTGTTGATGTTTAATTCCATCTGAATAAGTTGATTTTTTCACTTCATTTTTATGTTTAGTAAAGTGATTTCAATATTTGTACTTCTTTTAAATTTACATATTTATTTCATAAATGTCAAAAATTAAAAAAAAACTGCTCATATTTTTTTGTTTAATTTTCATTAGTGCAGATTTAAATATTAATTGTTGCACAAGATATTGCCATATTCCATAGTCCTTTTATATTTTCCAATCAGTGAAATATTTAATATCGAATAGTATACAAATTTATTAATTTGAGAAGGTAAATGACTAGGAGTTGACGATTTTAAAAGTTTTTGGTAAAGGGATCTGTAGCCAAAAAAAGTTTGAGAACTCTTGGTTTAGATTGATTTAATATCTGCTCTTCTTCAGCAGAATTACATTGGTGAGAACAGACACCTTGTTTAACAGTGTAACAGTCATATTTGAACACTCATGCAATAAAATCCAGAGTTTTGGTAAATTATACCAAGGCTGATCTAGATGAGAGTTTGAGACCAAATCCGACCGCACCTCAGCTCCTTCACCAACCCTCCCTGGTCACACTCATAATCTCTTAATTTCTGTGCCAGCAGTGGCAAAGGGTAAAGCGAGAGACTCGAGGATAATTAACTAAATGCTTTATAGCGTAACCAAACACACTCACACAACTTGTGGCTGATTATCCAATGCATATATTAATAATTATGGATGGTGATTTAATATAAATAAAGTGAATAATACTACAGACGTTAATATGTTTTAAAATTATTTAATATTGACAAAACACAAACAATAACAATTAAATATACTGCATCTTCCACTCGCAGGTGGGATGGTGAAAATCTGAACTACACGCTCTGTAATCAATTGTACTTAACGATCATCATTTATTATATCGTTTATATATTAATAATTATTTTCATGTCTACACTGATGCCTAAATTATGCTCTGCCATTCCTACTAGTGTGTTAAGGGTTAAATTTTAAGAAAGTGACAACTTTATACAATGTGTACTTAAATTTATTATTACGTGATGAGCAGTCAATGCGCTCTTTATGTAGATATTATTAGACAAACTAGATCAGAGGTTCAGATCAATGCTGAACAATTAATATAACAGCAGATGAACTGGCATTTTGTAGCATAGCTTCTGAGGCTACGGTGCTATGCAAATTACAGAGATGTGGCTTGAATGTGCCTTTATTCATGAGATTCAGTAACATTTACTCGGTTCTCAGATACCGGTCACTTGCTATATGTGAACATTTAGTTCGGATAATCGAACAGCCTTAATATACGATGCTGGATTCCAGTGTTCCAGTTCTGAAGGAGGTAATGGGAATGACCCTTAAAATCATTATCCCATTCAAGAGAGAGGGCTGTCCGAACTAGGGATGATAAGATAGTCCTTAAAACCTAATCTTATCTTAATAATTATATGATAGCAAGGCGGAATGCACCTCAGTGCTTCGTAAAAATTCATTCCCAATGCTTTCTAAATATTAATTAGAACAACTAGTAAAGCGCAAAATCTATAGTTTCTTCTGCAAAACTACCCTACGCCAGTTAGTTAAATAAACACTGAAATTGTGCTAAAGAGGACTTTATTAAAATGATCTAGTTTATTAATTAACTACATATTCTATGAAAATACATTAATGGGGTCTAAAGCATATCTGGGGCTTAAACTTGGTTAACTACTGAATATGCCTTAAATTATCACTCTCTCATATTTAACTAAACAGACCTTTTAATAAGCAACATATATGCAATATTAAGCTAAACATAGCAGCTCAACTAATATATCAAAGTAGGTTTCAGACCAGAGATCTATAAATATGCCAAACAGCATACATTAATTTACTTGAGAACAAAAACGTCTCTTTATGTTTATAATAATTAATAATCTCTGCTCCGAAGGCATAGCATAAATCAATAAATGCATTTTAACAATATATATATATATATATATATATATATATATATATATATATATATATATGCAAAAGTATAGACGTAAATAGAGAAAAAAATAAGGCAATAATAGTCTTTATAAGTTGAACTTAAAAAGATTTAAGAATTTGAGATCAGGCAAGATTTACATTTTAACTTTTAAAGTATTTTAAAATTCACAGATTGAAATACCCTTATTTAATACAGTTTAAGTAATTTAAAAGAGAATACACTTATTTAACATAGTTGAATTACTTTGCGAGATTTGAGTTTAAGAGTTTGTGCACATTATTTATATTATATAGCTAGCTTTAGGAAAGATTTAGAAAATTGCTATAGCTTTAGATTTAGCTTGGTTGAGAAGTTGTTACCGGTGATTTACTCTGAAGGCTTGCAGCTTGACAGTATGAAACACACACACATGGGCTGATTTATCTGAGCTGGTTCATCTATGGGCTATTCTTTCAGGTAGGCTGTGGTTTTTGGGTCTTTGGTCTCCATAAATGATTCTAGCCGCCATGGAGGCAGCAATGGTGTTTTTCTAGCCACTTATCTGCATGATAAAAACTGGGTAAACTGCCTGAGTATAAGTTGACACATGAGTAAAGCAAAATGGATGATGATTTCTTTTCAAACTGGCCTTTTTTATATTTCTTTTACGCCCTCCCCCCTCTTACAGCTCATTCACAATCTTTATTTTTAGACTTTAAAACTTAAGAAGTCTTAATTTCATCAACTTCAAACGAATCGGTTATATTGATTTCAGGCTTAATGCTTACTAATTGTTCCTTTTTATTTCACAAGCTTCAAGTTCAGCTGGATTTTATTGCAGGTTTAATTGTCCAATTTTTATTCTATAAGAATCATAAAGTCTGGATTTATGCAGGTGGTATCTCATAAGATTTACAAAGTTCTTTTTTCTTTAAACAGTGAATTTTTTTTTTTTCTTGAAAGAGATTTAAGCTGCAAACATTTTAACATACACGTGAGAAACTTTAATTTGTCTTTAATTACTATATGTGATTAAGTAATTTATTAATTGGATAACTTCAAAGATGATTTGAAATGATTTGGAGAACTCTGTTCTTATATAAATACAATTTTCACAGCTTAAAACCAATTTAATAATTTAAAATCATAAACAAATATTTATGAAATTCTAAAGGTGTGTACATTATATAATAATAATATCAATCAGATGTGAATATACAATTTTTAGCAAATAAAAATATTACAAAATGTGTATACAATCATAGCAGATGTGTGTGCATATACAATTACACACATATACATGTAAATATACATTTTATATATGTTAAATTCCCAAGTATATCTATATATATGTGTACCTCTCGGGTTTGAATTAGAGAAATGAAGACTACTATGTTATATAGTAGGTGAAACGCATGATGACCTAATCATACTGTTTCATATCAGTGAAGTCCGGGAACAAAAAAAACAATAAAAAAATGAATTTACTTATTATTTAAATGAGCAATCACAAGTCCTTTTCTGTATATAACATTTATGAAATTTATTTATCTGACTTCTACGTTGTATCTCACCACTCCCCTAACCTTAGTCTATTTAGTACACACAAAAAAACAAAGAACAAAGGACAAACAAATAAATCCTTACTTGGCAAAATCCAATCCATTTCCCACTACTTCTTATACCTAATTGTTTATCGGTATAAAATATACCTAAGAATTACTCTTACATATATACACAACCATTCCTCTACATCTACTTCCACATCTATGATTATTTATATTGGTGAAATAATAATAATAAAAAAACTACCTCTACCAATGTGTTTACTGACCTATCAATGATTACTACTGATAAGAAGGAACTAGATCCTTAAATATTAACTATCCCTGATGCATCTGGGGGTTTTGTTTTACAGTCTCTTTCACCTTTGGCTCTAAGCATTATAAATCTTGTCAGCTTTGAAACCCTATTCTTCAGGACATTATCTCTCATCTCTTGAAACCTTGTTCACTTTCTCATATTAGAAGTATATGGTTTTCTCCTATTAAATACATAAGTATCTTGTTTTCTCCTCGTCTCTCGAAACCTTGTTCCTCAAAACCTTGTTTGCTTTCTCATATTAGAAGTATATGGTTTTCTCCTACTAAAGACATAAGTATCTTGTTTTCTCCTCTTCCTTTTCCACCCTGTCTTTTCCATTTGGGTCTGTCAATATATGGGCTACTCTCACAATCAAAAATCACTCCATCCCCCCAGTCCTTGATCTCAGACTTAGCTCTACTATCTTCTTCCACTGGATCAAACTTATTCATTTTGGAAATTTCTGAGAAAGGTCTGTCTTCTAAAACATTCCTATCCATGTAAGTTTTGGTAACTTCAATTGCCTTTATTTTTGGTACTTCTGGGGAAGATTTTGGCTTAATTTCTTCAATAAAATTAACATGTTTAGATAAGGTTGAAAGAAGATTTACTTTGTATTCTTCCTCATTTACTTCCATATTTATAGAGTCCCCAATGTTCTGAAGTATCTTTTGTTGTTCAAAAGATCCCTGCATAATTTCTACATAAGGTTTCATTCCTTCCATGTTTTTGATATCAATTTCAGTCTCTGAATAGATTTTTGAATCTTCTGATATCTCCATATTGATATTACAATTATCAATATTCACAGCATCAATTTTAGACTTTTCCATTATCTCACCATTGATTTTAGACTCTTTTACAATTTTTACATCAATTTCAGATTTTATTAAATCAGGTTGCAAATCATCCGCTGTCTTTGCATCCATTTTAAACTCTTCTATAGTTTCTTCATCAAGTCCTAACTCCTCCTCAGTTTTTGTACCAATTTTAGACTTATCAATCTCTACAACTATTTTGGAGTCTTCTATTATCTCCACATCCATTTCCCATTCTTTTACTGTGCTGGATATTACATTGGTCTGGCTTCTGTATTTACTGCTTCTTTTGCACTTTTAGATATATATTCCACAATTAGCAGTTTTCCTGAAGGTGGATTGACAATTTTAATATCACCCTTTGTAATTTCAATTTCTCCTTTTTTATAATCTCAAATTTTGCTTTATCAGTAATAGGATTTTCAACTTGTGATTCTTTTGAAATATCTTTGATTGGAACTTCTAAAGTTTCTTCAACTTGCTTTAATTCAAGGATATCGTCTGACTCCCTTTCTATTTCAACATGCCCCTCCACTAAACTAGTTTTTTCCATTATTTCCAACATCTCTTTTTGAATACTACTTGCAACATTTCTTCTACAACCCCTGAATCAATTCTTTGCTCTTTCAATCTTATATCAAAAGGAGATTCTGCTATTTCTTCTTCCTCTGTATCCACATCCTCATGGTTATTCTCCTTGCTCTCAGTTTCTCTACCTATCTCTACAACTTCTTCAACCATTCTTTCCTTAGTTGCTCTTAGCTCAACCTCTTCTGGGTACCATATTACATCTTTGACTTTCTCAGTAACCCTATCCTCTTCTCTAGCTTTTGATAATTTCTCCTGTTCCTGCTTGGCTACCTTGTCCTTGACTTCTTCCTTCATCTTCTGGTCTCTTCCTCCCATACTCCTCTGTATGTCATATAATATATCTCTTTCCTTCTCCTTTTTTTTGCTCTTCTTCCTTGCTGCTTCCCTTTCTTTCTTTTCTGCTTCCCTTTCCTTCTTTTCTGCTTCCCTTTCTTTTTTTTCTTGTGCCAACAGGCTGAATATGGCTGCTAATAATCCCTTCTCTTTGGGACTGAAATCCATTTTAGATAAATTTGCTATCACTCTGTTCCTCAAACTTTAATTTATTCTCAACAGCGTATTGCCATCCTCCCCAACAAAAAGACCGTCCATGGATTCTGCCCTACCACTAGTAACTACTTAGAACTGAACCAAGCCCTTAATTTATCTAACATATAAGATTAAAGCAACAACCAAAAAAAAAATTAACTAATAATAATAAAATTGTTATTACCCATGCTTGTCTTCCACTGTGTTTTCTTTCCACCACTGCAGAGCTGCCATCACTATTTTTTTAACTATGATTGCTTTTTTTAAACTTCATTTCCCTTTTAAGTACATGTATATATATATATAGAACAATCCTGCTGATCGTTTGTTTATTCACTGTATCTAGTACAATTGAATCACCAACCAAACCCCCCAACAGTGAGTTCTTTCAATTCTCTCACCCTGACAACAAATTTATATGAGGAACTCTCAGCTATTTAAGAGACCCCGGGCGCCAGTTGCCAGTGGATGAGATGCCCATATATATATATAAATGGTATTGAACCTCACAATATACATTGTAGATTATATAACAAAAATTTTAAAACTTTCTTGCTCTCTTTTTTTTTTTTTAAACTTTTATCAGCCAATGTGTTTACATTCCAACTCTAATGAATTTGATTTGAGAAATTGTGTTATACAACATATAACAGACTAGAAATTTACTTTTCTCACATACATATATAACTGTGTATAAAATTAGAACAATCTTAGCCCTTGCTTTTAATTACAAGTAACCGCTCTTTTGTGATAAAAAAAAATTACTATTGACACACACACATATATAAAATTTATTTCAAAATGTTTCCACTTGTGTATAAAATTTGAAATCAATCTCAGTCATTGTTTTCAATCATAATTGAATGCCCTTTTGTGACAAACAAAAAATATTTACCATCAACACGCGTATATATGTATAAAACATTAAAAAAAAAAGATTTTTTCTATTTAGCTATTGCTTTTAATTATAATTTAAAATCTATTCTCAACACGCATATATACATAAACACTTCAAAATTATTCTCTTTCTATTTAACCATTGTTTTTAATTACACTTGAAAATTCATTATCGATATGCGTATACACAACTTAAAATCTATTCTCGACATGTATATATGTATAAAATATTTTTTAAAAAAAAGATTCCCTTCTTATTTAGCTCCGGCTTTTAATTACAATTTAAAATCTCTTCTCGACATGCGTATATATATAAATATGTCAAAATATTCCCTTCCTATTTAGCTACGCTTTTAATTACAATTGAAAAAAAAGTTATTATCAATATGCACATATAAAATAATCTAAAAAAAATCTTTCATGCTATCTATCGATTTATGTTTAGTAATCTTTTTATAAATCTTATAATCAAAACCAAAACTTTCTTTTCAATCGCATATATATAATTGACAAAATGCGAAATTAATTGAAGCAGTATTACTGATTTTAACATTTGCATTTAGAAATCTTTTTACGAATTCCATAATCTAAACGAAATTTTACTTTTTCACTCACATATATATAAAATTGATAAAATGTGAAATTAATTGCCACTGCCTGTAAATAATAACCAATCAAAAAATCAAAAAATACAAAAAAAAATAATCAAACGCTTCTCTGAGACCAAATAAAATTTTCACTACCGATACGCATATTATAAATATATATAATTCTACATATATCATAAATATAAAATTAATTCGACAAAATTTCCTTCATATTAAAATACTATTCAGAGTAGCGAAGAGATAACTGTATCTCACGCTCAAGTGTCTACACGCAGATAGAGAAAAACTATATATATATAAAATTGAACTTTCAACATAAATCTATATGATTTGTGCGTTCGTATCCGTGAAAAAATTTACATATCTATCTCTTTATTTTCTCCCTCTTCCCTCAACACGCATTTAGTTCAGGGCGTGGAGAAAATTAACGAAACTCTACATTTGGCATTCATACTCGGAAAAATTAATTACATATATATAATAAGTGATATGGAAACACACCTATGTTAACATCCCCACTCAGGTATGCAGGTTTATATTCGAAAGCCTCAGTTGGTGCGACATTCCTGGAAAAAAAAATACTATGTAACAGTCATATTTGAACATTCATACAACAAAATCCAGAGTTTTGGTAAATTATACCAAGGCTGATCTAGATGTGGGTTTGAGACCAAATCCGACCGCACCTCAGCTCCTTCACCAACCCTCCCTGGTCACACTCATAATCTCTTAAGAGACTCGAGGATAATTAACTAAATGCTTTATAGCGTAACCAAACACACTCACACAACTTATGGCTGATTATCCAATGTATATATTAATAATTATGGATGGTGATTTAATATAAATAAAGTGAATAATACTACAGACTTTAATATGTTTTAAAATTATTTAATACTGACAAATTACAAACAATAACAATTAAATATACTGCATCTTCCACTCGCAGGTGGGATGGTGAAAATATGAATTACACGCTCTGTAATCAATTGTACTTAACGATCATCATTTATTATATCGTTTATATATTAAAATTATTTTCATGTCTACACTGATGCCTAAATTATGCGCTGTCATTCCTACTAGTATGTTAAGGGTTAAATTTTAAGAAAGTGGCAACTTTATACAATGTGTACTTAAATTTATTATTACATGATGAGCAGTCAATGTGCTCTTTATGTAGATATTATTAGACAAACTAGATCGGAGGTTCAGATCAATGCCGAACAATTAATATAACAGCAGATGAACTGGCGTTTTGTAGCATAGCTTCTGAGGCTATGGTGCTATGCAAATTACAGAGATGCGGCTTGAATGTGCCTTTACTCATGAGATTCAGTAACGTTTACTCGGTTCTCAGATACCGGTCACTTGCTATATGTGAACATTTAGTTCGGATGATCGAACAGCCTTAATATACGATGCTGGATTCCAGTGTTCCAGTTCTGAAGGAGGTAATGGGAATGACCCTTAAAATCATTATCCCATTCAAGAGAGCGGGCTGTCCGAACTAGGGATGATCAGATAGTCCTTAAAACCTAATCTTATCTTAATAATTATATGATAGCAAGGCGGAATGCACCCCAGTGCTTTGTAAAAACTCATTCCCAATGCTTTCTAAATATTAATTATAACAACTAGTAAAGTGCAAAATCTATAGTTTCTTCTGCAAAACTACCCTATGCCAGTTAGTTAAATAAACACTGAAATTGTGCTAAAGAGGACTTTATTCAAATGATCTAGTTTATTAATTAACTACATATTCTATGAAAATACATTAATGGGGTCTAAAGCATATCTGGGACTTAAACTTGGCTAAGTACTGAATATGCCTTAAATTATCACTCTCTCATATTTAACTAAATATACCTTTTAATAAGCAACATATATGCAATATTGAGCTAAACATAGCAGCTCAATTAATAGATCAATAGGTTTCAGACCAGAGATCTATAAATATGCCAAACAGCATACATTAATTTACTTGAAAACAAAAACGTCTATTTATGTTTATAATAATTAATAATCTCTGCTCCGAAGGCATAGAATAAATCAATAAATGCATTTTAACAATATATATATATATATATATATATATGCAAAAGTATAGACGTAAATAGAGAAAAAAAATAAGGCAATAATAGTCTTTATAAGTTGAATTTAAAAAGATTTAAGAATTTGAGATCAGGCAAGAGTTACATTTTAACTTTTAAAGTATTTTAAAATTTACAGATTGAAATACCTTTATTTAATACTGTTTAAGTAATTTAAAAGAGAATACACTTATTTAACATAGTTGAATTACTTTGCGAGATTTGAGTTTAAGAGTTTGTGCACATTATTTATATTATATATCTAGCTTTAGGAAAGATTTAGAAAATTGCAATAGTTTTAGATTTAGCTTGGTTGAGAAGTTGTTACTGGTTATTTACTTTGAAGGCTTGCAGCTTGACAGTATGAAACACACATGCATGGCTGATTTATCTGAGCTGGTTCATCTATCGGCTATTCTTTCAGGTAAGCTGTGGTTTTTGGGTCTTCGGTCTCCATAAATGATTCTAGCTGTCATGGAGGCAGCAATAGCATTTTTCTAGCCACTTATCTGCATGATTAAAACTGGGCAAACTGCCTGGGTATAAGTTGACACATGAGTAAAGCAAAATGGATGATGATTTCTTTTCAAACTGGCCTTTTTTATATTTCTTTTACCCCCCCCCTCTTACAGCTCATTCATAATCTTTATTTTTAGACTTTAAAATTTAAGAAGTATTAATTTCATCAACTTCAAATGAATCGGTTATATTGATTTCAGGCTTAATGCTTACTAATTGTTCCTTTTTATTTCTCAAGCTTCAAGTTCAGCTGGATTTTATTGCAGGTTTAATTGTCCAATTTTTATTCTATAAGAATCATAAAGTCTGGATTTATGCAGGTGGTATCTCATAAGATTTATAAAGTTTTTTTTTTCTTTAAACATTGAATTTTTTTTTCTTTTCTTGAAAGAGATTTAAGCTGCAAACATTTTAACACACATCTGAGAAACTTTCATTTGTCTTTAATTACTATACGTGATTAAGTAATTTATTAATTGGATAACTTCAAAGACGGTTTGAAATGATTTAGAGAACTCTGTTCTTATATAAATACAATTTCCACAGCTTAAAACCAATTTAGTAATTTAAAATCATAAACAAATATTTATGAAATTTTAAAGGTGTGTACATTATATAATAATAATATCAATCAGATGTGAATATACAATTTTTAGCAAATAAAAATATTACAAAATGTGTATACAATCATAACAGAAGTGTGTGCATATACAATTGCACACACATACATCTAAATATACATTTTTATATATGTTAAATTCCCAAGTATATCTCTATATATTGAACCATGTTCATATATGTGTGCATTTGAAACACCGGCCTCTTAGGCAGAGAAGAACATACTCGGAGAGTATGCCCAAACGATAATTATAAAGTATATAACTAGCGTTACATTTCCAGGACATAGCTTCTTCTCGGCTGTTGAGTTCAACACCAAGTTCAAAGCACTTTTTCTTGTTTGTATATAAACACGGGTGCCAGCTGCTTATTCTAAAAGAATACTAAAAGAATAGACAACGCACTTTGAACAGTGTCCACTAACTCAACGCCTAAATCCACGACTAGCTCAGTTGTTTGTAATCACTAATAGATTATACTTAATTAGTGGTTAAAAGACTTGATAAAAGGGAATTGATAAAAAGAATTGACCGACAAATAAAGTTTAATTTGAAAGATAATTTATTAACTAACATTTATTTACTAAATTTAAACATTTTATACTTCTAATAAAACACACGCATATTTTAAATTAACATTCTAAATAGTTTAAATATTCTTGAATATTTTCATAACAGAACACTGGGAATTTATCTACTTTGACTAATAATATTGATATAAGGATCACGCACATATTAACTCATGCACACACATAATAATGATAATAAAGGACTACATAGCATTTGAAATTTAATCACACACATCAATAGTTCATTTATGTATGATATAGAGTTCATATAATTAGACTCTTGAAAGATTCGTATGAATTAATGCAATGCAATGGCTATTACAGTATAAACGAAAATAAGCAAATGTTTTACCTAGGATTTTGAACGTAGATTTAACACTTTGTTTTCTTCTTGTTTGTTGTTTCTTCCAGTATGAATGCTTCCAGCCGGCTGGGATGTTTCCTTGATGAGTTTCCTTATTATTCACGATTATTACTATTGGAGACAATTAGATACTGACGGAGATTTTCTAAGTTATTACGTTGACATTATTTCACGGGCAGATCTTGCTGTTTTCATCGGACTTTTTAGGCTGTGGAGAGGCGTGAATTCCCAAAATCTTCTCAGCACTGCATTTTGTTTCTGGGTATAATTAACTCAACTGATTCAATTAATTTGTGAACTGCACTCACTCAATTAATTTGTGAACTGACCAACTGTCCGATAAAAAAAGTCTATTTATACCTGCGACGTGTTGTCATTGTAATATCTCCTTCAAAGATCTGTTGTCAAAATTCCAGTGATAATCATTTGATAAACGTGTTTTGGAAGATTGCTTAATTAGTAATAGCCATGCAAAACATGTTGTTTTATATTAATTAATATCTAATAGCCATTGCCATGTTTTTTAATGATAATCTTCTTTAACTTTCATTTATTTATAATAACATTTATTCTATTGTTGACAATCACACATATATACACAAATATATTAGTTTTAACATTATTTTTTTCTTTAATTAAACTTGAATGAAAAGAGATTTGTATGTTTTAACTTTTTAAATTATATTTTTACGAATACTAATAAAAAAAAGCTCTTTATTTCCTTTTGTAAACCTTTAGTTTCATTTCTCAAACCAAGACTCCCCCTCCCCCCTTTTGATTAATCAATTGTAGCTTTTTATTTCAAAACTAACGCTAGAAAACTATTTGATTCTTATCTTTTTCGAAAACAAACTGCAATAAACTCTTCAACATTTAATTTTATGTTTTTTACTTTTATGAACGAAAGATTATTTTAATAATATAATTTTAGATAAAGTTATATGTGCCTATATCAATATAGGTACATTACACCGCTCCTCCTTTTTGAGAGTAAAATGCGTCATTTTTGACCATTTTATCTCTGTCAACATTTAATATTAATTTATTATTCCTTCTAAGTTTGCCCTTTTTTATATCTTTTTCTTTTCCATGCTAAGGGCAATCTCCAATTATGCTTTTCTTCTTTCTATGCTGGTAACATTGCTTACAATATTCGTCCTGGATAGTGACCATGAGGACAAACTAAATTTGTGGCACAGGGATCTTTTATAAATGAAGCTTCGGCTGCCGATTCTCTTGATCAGACTTTGACTAAGAAAAGGTGGCTGCAAATGGCAGGAATTTCAACTGTCCATTTCCGACTTACGCCCTGGAAAATGATTGCTGATTCTCTTGATCGGACTTTGACTAAGCAGCTGCAATGGCAGGAATTTTCAACTGTCCATTTCCGACTTACGCTTTGGAAAACGAGGTACAAGATATGGGGATTCTTCCCTGAAAAGTGACTTATGACTTACTCTGGTTGTTGCCAGTGCACTTTTTTAAAAGAGGAATGATCCCGGCCAATCCATTGCGGGTACTAGAACCTATCCAGTCGAGAGCTTTAAAGTTAATCCTTATCTAACTTATTTCAATACTACCCTCATCCCTTTAGATTCGAACCCTTATACACTCCTAATACAACTTAGATTGACTTTCATTTATATTATTTTTAAATTCATTACGAACATTATTTAAATATTTAGTTTTACGATACTTATTTTAAACCCATACGAACATTATCCATATTTATTTATGCTACAATATTATTTTGAAACTATCATGGACACATATTTATTTATATTACAATATTACTTTAACCCATTACTTTAACTTACATATTATTGTGCGTATATTCAAAAACTATCTTATTTTACTGCTCTTTATTATTATACAAAGATTTTATTGGACTTGATTACTTTAAACCATTTATTTACTTCCTTTTATTAACTTACGTATTCAAAACTATTTTATTTTAATGTTCATGTACTCAGAAAAAAAAACTGTTTTACTTTATTATGATTCATTATCATATAAATATCTATTTGACTAACTTAATTTTATTCTAGAAATTCCATTATCTTTTCATTTATTTAAACCTACAACTTTACTTTTACATCATTAACTTGACCCATTTATTTAACTTGATTTTATTGATTGATTTTCTTTTTTTTATTTGAGCTGTTTGTTTACGAGCATTTCTTCTTAATTAATATGTGCGTGGAGAAAAAAAAATCTTTTATTTTGCGAAGCCTACATTATTATTATTACTTGCAACATTTCATTTATTATTATTCATTCATTTTTAAATTTATTGTCTTAAGTTTTAAATAGAAGTTTCAGATTTAATTTATTAGATTTATTTACTTTAGACTAATCATATTCATGCTCATTGTCCATTTCCGGTCCTTTTTGTTTATTTCCTTTACTATTCCGCCCATTTACTAACTTTTAAACTATGTCAGGTGGTTCCTTTTTTCTTTCTACTAATTTTATAATATAAATCATACTCCATATTCTCACTTCTATTTCTTGATTAAAATCTATTTTATCTCTTTCTCTTACTGTTCTATTTTCTGCCTTGTAAATTAGAAAACTTTTAAGCTTTACAGACCTCCATATTTTTCCTAACCGTGAATATTTTTTCTTACACTTTCTCTTTGTTTTAAATCTACGTCTACAGCGAATGCGAATATTTACTTTAAACCTTTTATTTTTAATTCTTTGTAAAAACTCTTTTACATTATTGTCTACCTTTTGCTCTACATAAGTTTCTACTTCATCTGTCACAACGCTATCTGATTCTAATTCAATTTCTACCTCTTTCGTAACCTCAACTTTTTTACTTTCTTTAACTAAATCTACTTCTACAATCTCTTGATTTTTCTCTATCTTTCCTGTAATTTCATATCTTATCTCCCTTACTTCTGCTCTGAGTTCTTTAATTTCTGTTTTAACCTGACTAATTTCTTCCTTCAATTCTGCTTTGAGTTCTTCTTTGAGCTCTTGTTGGCTTTGCTCAAATTTCTGACACAATTTTTGTTGACTTTGTTTAATTTCTTGATGCATTACTTTTATCAATTCAGCTTTGAATTCAGCTTTAAGCTCCTGTTGGCATTGTTCAAATTTCTGACACAATTCTTCTTTAAACTCTTGCATCATATTCATCATCATTTTCATCATCATTCGCATCTCAGATACTTCTTCTTTCTCTTTTTCCACTAACTGGGGATTTTTAAAATACATTGGGCTTTCTTTTGGATCCATTTTTGAAATTTTCAATTTCAAAGTACTAGCGCTTATGTTAAACTAAATTTAAATACAACTTATTTATTTATTTTTCTTACTAAGACGGAAACTCACGCTAACTCCACCCTTTTAGTCCTTTTCACTACCCTATCTTAATGCTTTAACTCCGCCCAAAACATCTAATTGACTCTGATTTGATAGCATAAATGTCAAAATCTCTTTTCATTTTGAAAAAAAAAATTTCGGTCAATTCTTTTTTTTTTTTTTAAATTAAAACACTTTTACATACGTAATTTAACTTTCTAGATTTTTATTTTCAATAAGAACAAAGTATTTAATTAACTGTCATTTATGACAAGTTTGGCCCACATTGGGTGCCATTTGAACTGTGTTCGTATATGTGTGCATTCGAAACACCAGCCTCTTAGGCAGAGAAGAACATACTTGGAGAGTATGTATGCCCAAATGATAGCTATAAAGTATATAACTAGTGTTACATTTCCAGGACATAGCTTCTCAGCTGTTGAGTTCAACACCAACTTCAAAGCACTTTTTTTTGTTTGTATATAAACATGGGCGCCAGCTGCTTATTCTAAAAGAATACTAAAAGAATAGACAATGCACTTTGAACAGTGGCCACTAACTCAACGCCTAAATCCATGACTAGCTCAGTTGTTTGTAATCACTAATAGATTATACTTAATTAATGGTTAAAAGACTTGATAAAAGGGAATTGATAAAAAGAATTGACTGACAAATAAAGTTTAATTTGAAAGATAATTTATTAACTAACATTTATTTACTAAATTTAAACATTTTATACTTCTAATAAAACACACGCATATTTTAAATTAACATTCTAAATAGTTTAAATATTCTTGAATATTTTCATAACAGAACACTGGGACTTTATCTACTTTGACTAATAATATTGATATAAGGATCACACACATATTAACCCTTTGACTGACCGACTCGTTTTTAATCGAGGAAATTTGACATCACTGTAAATTGCTTAGTTTTCGTACTACGTTTACGATTTTGACGTCATTTTTTAGAACGCAAAAAGTTTTATAATATACTGCCATCTATTGAATTATTTTACAAGTAAAAAATCAATAAAAAGATGATTTATGTCAAACAAAAACAAAGCACTGCCTTTTCACATCTTTTCTTGAATCTTATTGGCTGTTGAAATTTTGTAAACAAAAGAAAATGGAAAAGCTCCGCCTTCTCATCATCTTTTCGTGAATCTTATTGGCTGTTAAAATTTTTATATGGCTGCCAAAAATTAAAAAGTTATGAACGCTTTTGTTTTATTTTGAAAATGATAAACGAATGTTTTAGAGCATTTTAAAATATTTTTTGATGAAATACAAATAAAATACAAATTATTTTCATATAATATGTCAAAAATAAATATTATTTTACAAAAATAGTTAAGATTTTAGCAAGAATTATTTATTTATTGCAAAGTCGGGAAAAAAAAATCATAACGTGAAATTATGATTGACGTTTCTTTTCATGTCAACCGTAACAAATATTTTTAAAATTATAAATCAAAATTTATTTTTGAACAAACTTTCATTTATTTTTATAATGTGAGAAATTACTAATATACTTTTTAAAAACGAAACTAAAGTGAATATATTTAAAAAAACGGTCAATAACTTTTGAAAAATTGATACATTATTTTGTGCATCGGCCAATTAAAAGCTTTGAGTGTTACCACCTGCGGCGAATGAACAATTAGACGCTTAAAGGGTTAAATCATGCACACACATAATAATGATAATAAAGGACTACATAGCATTTGAAATTTAATCACACACATCAATAGTTCATTTATGTATGATATAAAGTTCATATAATTAGACTCTTGAAAGATTCGTATGAATTAATGCAACGCAATGGCTATTGCAGTATAAACGAAAATAAGCAAATGTTTTACCTAGGATTTTGAACGTAGATTTAATACTTTGTTTTCTTCTTGTTTGTTGTTTCTTCCAGTATGAATGCTTCCAGCCGGCAGCATTCATTATTATTATTATTCACGATTATTACTATTGGAGACAATTAGATACTGACGGAGATTTTCTAAGTTATTACGTTGACATTATTTCACAGGCAGATCTTGCTGTTTTCATCGGACTTTTTAGGCTGTGGAGAGGCGTGAATTCCCAAAATCTTCTCAGCACTGCATTTTGTTTCTGGGTATAATTAACTCAACTGATTCAATTAATTTGTGAACTGCACTCACTCAATTAATTTGTGAACTGACCAACTGTCCAATAAAAAAAGTCTATTTATACCTGCGATGTGTTGTCATTGTAATATCTCCTTCAAAGATCTGTTGTCAAAATTCCAGTGATAATCATTTGATAAACGTGTTTTGGAAGATTGCTTAATTAGTAATAGCCATGCAAAACATATTGTTTTATATTAATTAATATCTAATAGCCATTGCCATGTTTTTTAATGATAATCTTCTTTAACTTTCATTTATTTATAATAACATTTATTCTATTGTTGACAATCACACATATATACGCAAATATATTAGTTTTAACATTATTTTTTTCTTTAATTAAACTTGAATGAAAAGAGATTTGTATGTTTTAACTTTTTAAATTATATTTTTACGAATACTAATAAAAAAAAGCTCTTTATTTCCTTTTGTAAACCTTTAGTTTCATTTCTCAAACCAAGACTCCCCCTCCCCCCTTTTGATTAATCAATTGTAGCTTTTTATTTCAAAACTAACGCTAGAAAACTATTTGATTCTTATCTTTTTCGAAAACAAACTGCAATAAACTCTTCAACGTTTAATTTTATGTTTTTTCTTTTATGAATGAAAGATTATTTTAATAATATAATTTTAGATAAAATTATATGTGCCTATATCAATATAGGTACAATATATATATATATATGTACCTCTTCGGTTTGAATTAGGGAAATGAAGACTACTATGTTATATAGTAGGTGAAACACATGATGACCAAATCATACTGTTTCAACAGCAATTCAAAGAACTCAAACCAAGGGTTAGAAAGAAAAAAACATGTGCCTACAATAGCAGATCCTGTATGTACTAATAAACATATGTTCGATTGGGAAAATACAAAAATATTAGATAGAAAGGAAAAGGTACAAAGAAGAAAATTCAAAAAAGTTGCTCATATAACAATGGCAAATAATCCTGTAAATCAATCTAGTATGGTAATATATAATGTCTGGAAATCTCTAATTAACATTTCTCATAGAAAAAAGTAAAAAAAAAATTGAAAGAATCAGAAGGATTTGAATCAACCATCAAAGATAAGTATATGAAATTTTTACTGGCTGTTTTTTTGACATAATACCTAGTTGATTAGAGTGTTGCCTTAAAATTCGATATTCAAGAATCTAAAGTATATGTTTGACTCCTATGGTAATATTGTCACTGGTCAGACCAGCAACACATGAAGAAGAATGAAAAATAATACCATTCGAAACATTGTGTAATATTTTAACTTGTGTTGTCTATATGTGCATTATTACCAACAGTTGTTTGTATTTGAAAAGTTTAAATAAAATTCAAAATATTCTAAACAATCATCATATAAATAGTTCAACATATCACATTTATTATATCACTTGAAATTAAAGAGATTGTGCTTGCAATAAGTTTACAAAATCATCTGCTCTAACCCCAGTAAACAGTGCAAATAAACAAATTAAAAAATTACAACTCACTAAACTATGGATTATATATCATTGATGTATTCAAAATATTGTTAGAAATTATTTAAATTATCTCAGCAGTATTAAATATTATATATATTGTACCAGTCGAAAAAGCACCACCAACCTGAATGCAAGTCAAATTCAAACTCAGTCAGTTCAAACTGAATTCAAACCCGACTCACCAGCTCAGATTAGTAGAAATCTAAATCAACAGCACAGTGCTATGCGCCAAGAAACTAGCTCAATGGTTGGTGAAAATCAGAGACTCCTGAACTGAGACTAATATCAGATAATAAATTCTAAAGATAAATTTTAAATCGAATCATATGTATATGTTTGGGATGCCAACACAGACAGTGAGCCTTAACATTAAATAATTATCGAATAAAAGAATTAAGAACTATGAAACCAAGTGTGTTTAGAAAATATTTAATAATAATAGTTTGTTTTGTTTGAATTTTAAATAATGATTATATTAATTAATTCTAGTCTTTAACAAAGTTTATAATTATAAGAGTGGTAGTCCTTATTATATGCCAATGAGTATTACGCAATATTTAAAATTCTATGTCTATGCCCCCAACAAGAAATAAAAGGCAGATAAAGGTATTCAGTTGTAAAGGAAATTATTACTCTATTTTTATTATGACAGAATGTGAGACTTATTTTCACATTCGCAAATCCATTCATGAAGAGCAAGATATGTATTTCAGGACATAACTTTAATCTTTATTAGAAAACTTATTTACTTTGTGATAACTGAGAATTTGTTCGACTTTAATTTAAATCACTTCATCACGAATTACAAGCATCAAAGCGGGCTTTACTGGAACAGAGAGGCAACGGTGCTGACGAATTATGAGCTATAAAATGAAATTGAAAGACGATAGTTGGTCGATAATCTAACTCCTATGGTGGCTTGCATTTCACAAGACTTACTGCCCTTTGACTAATATGAACAGGAGAGGAAGTGCTTTCTTCCTCGATAATTTAAAATAACAGAAATATTATCACTGACCAGCCTAACGGAACGGAAGATTGCCCTATGTCAGCAATGTTCAAAGATGATGGCTTGATAGTCATCATTTGAATACTAAAACCAATTTATAGAATGCTCTATGTGATGACTTGATCAAATTAATTAAAGTCAAATGAGCTTTTAACTAATATTATTTTAAAGCATTTGTAAAACATATTAATTATGCACCAGTCATCATTCCCTTCCTGAATCTTAATAGAAAATAACAGAAAGTTGAATTAGAATATATCTGATTTCTTTATCGGCCTTTTTGCAAAAAACATTTTAAGATTATATATGAATAAATAAATAAATATTAGTGAAATGAGGAAATAGCGGTGGCATAGATTAGAAATGGAGCTATAATAATTTATTATTAGCTAATGATGAAAAGAACAATCATTTAATAATTTCTTTCGACTCGATGATTGATCGAATTGTATAAATATAGTTCTAATGGGCAAGAATTCATTATCAGAATTAATATTATATTACTTGTATAAGGCAAGGAAATGAAGGAGATCATCGAGTCGAAGGATTATTGGCATATAATTAAAAATAACAACATTAATAAATTTACTCCATAAATATACATAATAAAATAAATGAATCGCCATCGTGAGAAAGAAAAGTTAAACTTAAAGACTAGAAGTTGAGAGAATTACGATATAATTTTAAAATAGCATAAATAAAAGTAAGTTTTACATAGAGATCATTACATTAAAGAATGAAAAGAGCTCTTAAAGGCAGTGTAAAGTAAAGTTCGAAACTGGCCAGAAAGTTTAAGGTTCATTATGGAAATATATTACCCACTTCTTCCAGGCTGGGCTCCTTAGTTTACACGTCCAAGTTGGTAAAACGTAGGCACCATTTGGTCGATTATTTGAACAGTATTTTAATGAATTTTTACGATTTTAGCAGCATGATTGGTCCGGAAAAGATTCAGCAGCTTCATTGAAGATTTTTAGGGGACTTCAGGAACAATAGCCAGAAACCTGACATTTTAGCCCTTCACCATGATTGAAACACTATTTAAATTGATGATTTGTAAACGCATAGAGTTTACTGCACTTCTCTACAACAAAGATGGCTTTCCCTCTCCAAACTTTTCAGAGCTATATATACTGTCCTCTGATGCCTTCAGGCTAGCACTTCTTTCATTATCAATGTTTTTAGATACATTCCTTCGATAAGGCTTTCAAACTCATTAACTTGAATTCATTTTCTAATTAGAAAATGAATTCTTAAAATCAAAAAAATGATTTTAATTAGGAAATCCTTACATTTTAAACTACTTATCTTTTTTTCTAATTAATAAAACTTTACCTATTGTTTTTGGAAAGGGAAAATCTGAGAGCTTATCAAAAGAATGTAGCTTTTAATCAATAAAACTTTAACAAATTATTTAAAAATAAAATCAAACATTCCCGACGCAATGAAACTTTCGAACAATTATATATATTTAAATATTTACAAATATATACACACAATCCACGCAGTTATAATATATAAATTCATGAATAATTTTATCATGAATTTATTAATAGCATTGATTAATTTTAAACTGAAACTAATTAATTTTATTATGCATTTATGAAATAAGTTATTCTTTATGGAAATTAGCGTATATTGAACATATAAAGCCCCATTGCATCAGAAATTTAAGGTTAGTACAGGGTTTAAAGTGGGCTTATGGCTAGATGTCATGAAGCTAGGATTGAACTATGATCCGACTGCTTCAATATATATGTATATATACATATATGTAATGGGCACACATGCTGTTACATTATTCTAATAAATAAAATTAAAAATTAAAAATAAAAAGTTCACAAATAAAAATTTATTTTTAAAAATTAAGTCACCTAAACTTGTATATATATAAAATCGCACAGATGGAAAATTATTAAAAGAAAACTTTATTAAAAAAAACTAAAATTAAAACTACATTTTCATCAAAAACTTAAAGGTAAAAATATATCTTTAAGAATGTATAAAATTTAATTAATTCTATTGTGTAAAAGACTCAAAATGGAAATGATTGTTGGTTTTAATTAGTCTTAAGTAAACTAGCCATTGAGCATCTTAAAATTTATAATTAAAGGTCAGATATGAGAGAAAATCAATAAGAACAGAATAGCCAATAAAAAAATCCCTCAGGAAATGGACCACAGTGAAAGAATCATCATCATCATCATGGCATCATGTTCAGATAATCCTTAATTTTAATATAAAAAGGAAAAGATTGGAAATAAAATATGATGTGTGTCATATGTGTTAGTTCCAGGAGAATTGAAGGAGAAGGGATTGAAAAGACACACTTTCCAATTTTTTTAAGACTTTTCCAAAAGAAAAAAAAATAAAGTTTCATTTTCCTATATTGCAGTCATCAGGGTCCTGCAATAAAATCCTTTAAAGAACTATACCAGCCATAGTAAAGAACCTCCGGATAAATACCAACAGAATGGTTAATGGCATACTGTTTTCCCCAGGACATCGTGGGAATTAGAAACAACATGGGATCCAAATTACAAGCAACTAAAAAGTATGGACTTTTTTTAAAAAACTGTAAGAACTCTATATAACTAATGAATTTTAACTATAAAACTTTTCCAGTATTTAAATATAAATATAAATTTCTATCTGACCAAACCATCATTTATTAATAATTACTTTTATCATATGTAGTTTTAAAACCATTTCCATTAGTTTTTTTTTTGTTCTTTTAAGTGTTTATTATGATTCTTTTTTGTTAAGCTAAACTTTTAATAAATGTTAAATTTAAGTTGAGTGAGGACAGCTGCATAGATCGTAAAGTTATGTTAGTTTAATTAAAGGGAGGGTTAATCTTAGGTTATTTGTTTTGCAATTAAATTGGGTTAATGGGTTGGATGAATCAGTGCAATTAGTAAATGTAGCATGAAGATCTGCTACATGCAGGATCACATTATACACTGCACTTGGGCAAAATAGTCCCATTTTTTACTGTCCATCTGAAGCAGATGGTATTCCCTTCTCCTTGCATCACCCCTTTAGCCTATGAAATGGGATGGTAAGTTGGAAAAAAGGACTACAATCCCTTCCTATGGAGTTTTTTTTGTTCTTCTTGCCAGACAGAGGAAGTATCCTGTACTGGATGAGAGACATTTCTTCTAGATTACCGTGCTGTTCAGATGTGTATTTTTGACAGTACAGTATTGTGCTGTCATATTCATGTTGCATTGAATACATCGATATATCAGATAGATTGGCATTAGTTTGACTGTGAACTTTTGGCCTGGGGTTAAATAAGAAATATAGAATATTTTCTTTTTCGAATGCAATCTATGTAGTCTATCCATATTCAACACTAATAAAAAAAATTAATCCATCTGTGCAACTTACAAAATAATTTTTTTTTAAAGTAAATCAAATTCTAAAGTAAACATTAAATAAAATAAATAATTCAGAATTTTATATATGTGCAAAATAAATGTTTCTGTGTATTGTTAATCTGGCAGTGGCTTATTTTTTTTTGATCTTATACATTATCTCTGCTGCTCCACGAGCTAGTGACTGGGGCATTTCATATTTATTTAAATTATGGATCTTACTATAAGTATCTGCCTACTATATAAATTTTCCAGGTTTGAATGGCCTGGTGGCACTCTTGTCTGGCAGATATGGTAAGTTTCCAATACACCTCAACCGTTATAATATATATTTAAAGACTTTTATCACAAATCAAATAAAAATGCTGATTTATTTATTTATTTATTTTTTTCATATTTTCCAATTAATTCAATCTACTGTAAAATCTCCAGAAAACAATATAATGTATCATACTCCAATATTTTAAAGCAATAATTTTGGTGCCATCGACTATAAGAATAATATACCTCTTATTTCATTATGTTTCATAGGAATGATACATTTTCTTCCCTAATAAACGATCGATAATTATCATTAATGTTTAGATAGGAGCAAAGATGTGAATAGGTCACACTATATCTTATAATAGATATAAAAGAATTAATTAAATAATCGTAGTATCACAATTTTCAGTTTCTCTATGTAGTTAATAGAATACTCAAAATATTCCTGGATGAATTTGGAAACCTAATTTAGCCAATTAATAAAAAATTTATGATCAATTTTTTTTTAATATTCGAATATCATAAGAAAATAAGTATGTGATATTTTCCAACTATATGCTTATATTAATTTCGAAATGATCATTTGCCTAAGAGATGATCAGTTGCCTAGGAGATCAAATGAGATTCGAATATTAAGTGACATAACGAGTATAGCAGTTGTATTCACTAAAAATAATTGAGATTTTTTTATTTTTTAAGTGAATCTACTTAGAAAAGATTAACTCTTGAATTTCCATTGCCATCATTGTATTTAATTGCTAAAATGTATATTGTACATTTATTAGTATTCATTTCATATTTAATTTAGATGTCATTACTTTATTTGTGCCAAGGTGTTTGGGACAGGGATAACATGTAGATTAAAGTCCATGAAACACTGCCAGTTCTAACTTCTTGCAAATTTTTGTGCAATAAACTGTTCAATTACTATTATTACCACTTTATTGTCTTCATAACAATTGTATTATTCTAAAAATATATATTTTTACTTTAGACATTTTATTAAATCAATAGCATGCATAATTATGTTGTTATCCATTTTCAAATTTTCACTTCCAACTTTTTATCTGGCAAACACTTAAACTTTTATAAGTTACAATTTTTTTAATCAAGACCTGGGAGACACCTAACCATTTATTTATTCGTTTGATAAGCATATGGATTTAGACTGCTTAACTATTATATTGACAAGATATTATAAAGAAACCTATACAGATTTCAGACAGAAGATACCTTCACCAGTAGTTTTATTAAGCAACTTCAATTCCGCTTGTGTAGTCATAAATCTGACAGACATTAATTAAGTCGTTCATAATTTGCATTTGTTAACATTTACAAAAGCAATGATTGATAAATTTCATTTATGAGCAGATGAGCACAACGACTATAGGTTATCCTCGCTTACTGTGCTCATTTGCGTCATAAATAAAATGTATCAGTCACTGATTTCTATAAATCACTGTTATTTTAAAATGATTACTTTATGAAAATTCATTTTTGCTTATATTTTGAAAATAAATGCTTTGCATAGAGTTGTTTAATATTTTACATAATTTTTAAATAATTTTAACTTTTTTTAAAAAAGACAAGAAACTATTCTGAAAAAAAAAAAGTTTTTCATCAGTGTTTAAATGTTTTGATCTTAGTTGTCATAAAAGAACTGAAAAATTACTTAGAGGTTCCTACTATCGCATTTTACACACATATTCTGGAGATTATAGCCTCAGTAAATATTACTTACGCAATCAATGTGCGTTTAATAAATTTATAATTACAACTTTAAATTACTGTAATAGATTTCTAACTATAAAATCTTTCCATTGACTCGTTGTAAATCGAAAAATTTCGCGAGTATTAATGTGTAATAAGAAATGTGGACTTAATCAGTGAAGTATTGAATAGCTTCACGCTCGCAGCTCTAACCGCTTCAGCTTCACCTCTTTAAATAGAAAGTAGGTTGAAGTAAAGAAGGGTTCCCCTCTTTTCTTCCATAGCGTAAACTTGTGGTTAAACACCTGTAGAGGTCCCTACTATCGCATTTTACACGCATATTTTCGGGGTTATAGCCTCAGTAAATATTACTTATTTACTTTTCATAACAGAATATGTTATATAATGTTCATTTACTCCATTATGTTATATCAAGTGATATAAAACCATGCTTGAATATTAAACTATTACCTTTTTTTTTTTTCAAAGTTTTTTTTATTTTTATAAAAATGAAATATTTAACAATGTCACAAATACTTTTGAGTTTTGCTGTCATGTAAAGTTTCCAATATATATGTATACTCAGGCACTTAATGAATAAGTCAGACTTCTAAATTAAAGTGTTTTTAAAATATTATGCTTTGTGATTACATGTTTGGTTTCAATTAAATATTCATAATAACATTCTGAAATGAAATGTTATTTTTCAGTGGTTATTTAGAATTTTTATACATTGCAGATAGGTGGAAATTTATATGATATCAGATGATCCTGTTGCATATGGTTAAACACTTTATGACCGGACTTTTTAACCATTCAATTCTTTACTTGAAATATGAGATTAGATAGTTGTAATTTTTATGAATAATTTATAATGGCTGATCTAAAAACTGATCAGAAAATAGAAGTTCTCAAATTTGTGCCGTTTAGAATAATAGCAGGTTATCCATACTAAGATCGCAACCCAACTTCTTTATTTAAATCTTTTTTTATTTATTTATCAGACTTTTTATCATCATAGTATTTGGAAAACTCCTGAAATGATATACAGTACTTGACTTTGCTTATTAATTTTACTAAAATAAAATAATTTATCAACTCAAATTATTACAGAATAATCACAATAATATACTAGCTTATATCTTAAGAATAACAACATTTTCAAAGCTAGTATATTATTTCCAAAAAGAATTGCAAAAACTGCCAGCAGGATTTGGCTCTTCTTCCAGTTGTACTTAATTTGTAAAAATTTTTGGCAGGCTTAGAAATATAAAGAAGATTAGGAAACTGTTCAAAAATTTATTTTTTAAAAAAAAAGTATATTTGTTATATTTTACTCTTGCACCTGATTATTAGGTCAAACATTATGGACTCGCATCAGTTGCGTTGCCTACCAAACGCACTTATTATTATGCTTGATCTCTTAGTCTCTTAAGACAGAATAAGAACTAAATAATCTGCTGAATGCAAATACAGAATGTAAATAAACTTTAATAACACTAATTTATATATATATATCCTCTTGTCATTACAAGTTCAATAATTTTATAACTCCCATTCACTATAAACTAGTATTATTCGGTATATAGTTCACAGTCTAGTCAAACATATATGCAAGTAGATTTTTAACTCTACATTGTTTTAGGAATGACAATCTAACACAGATATAAAACTATTGTTCTAATCCCTATTTAAATTAGTCATTTTAAATTTACGTATAAACATGCATATACATATAAGGTTAGCAGTCTAATTCATTCTACAATTGGATCTTTTTTAATTACAAATACACACACACACACAAACACACACACACACATATATATATAAACTTTAAATTAAATAACTCAGTATATATGTGACAAAAGGATAAATCATGCTCTTTACAGTCTATGAATTAAAAACACTAACAAAGAATCAAAAATAGAATGAATCTACCTATTCTCGGATCTCTGATGTTTATAAGCATACCTTTGTCAATATTGTTGGTAATTGAGTGTAAAATTAATTTATCAACAAGATAGAATATGGCACTTAATAGTTATTAAACTCATAATCTATTAAACAACGCTGGAGACAGAATTTCTCTTTTAACACTTTGATTGTAATAATTAAATACGATTTGATATGTAAACTTTAAATTAAACATAATTCAGTGTATATGTGAACAAAAAGAATAAATCACTCTTTCCCTATGCTATAAATTAAAATCATTAAATATTGAACGAAAGATAATGTAACTTCCAAGAATAGATGGATTCATTCTATTCTTGATCCTTTGTTCAACATTTAGAATACTTTTAATCGATAACATGGGGGGGGGGTATTTTCTATGTTTACATATAGACTGAGCTATGCATAATTTAAAGTTTACATATTAAATATTATTTAATTATTACAATCAAGATGTTACAAAAGGGATTCGATCTCCATCTTTATAATGGATTATAAGTATTGTGATATTCCATCTGACTGATAAATTAATTTTACTCTGAATTACTAACGATGGTGACAAATGTATGCTTATAAACATCAGAGCTCCAAGAATAGGTGGATTCATTCTTTTATTGATCCTCTGTTCAACATTTAGAATACTTTTAATTTATAGCCTAGAGTGGAAGTAATTTATTTTCTTTGTTTATATATACATATATATTTTCAGTATATTTAAATTGTCATATTAAGGTCTTAGATGTGAAGGGTCAGAGTGACTTAAAGTCACCATGGATATTATAATAATATTGGTATCAACAAGAGCTTTAAATATTCCATCCTTGGATTTTCAAAGTTATGGATGGCTGAAGAGTTGGAGGGTGGAGAAAATTGAAGTTTGTCCATTAAAGTTGAAGATTTGCTGTCTTAATATAAACTCAGTTCTGATTGTATATATGTGTGGGAGATGGTGATCTGGACTAACTGATGAATGCTGTTTCAACATGAAATATGTATATTGGCGTTTATCTTTTTCACATGTATGTGGGCATGTGTATCAGTTGTATAAGATAAAATGGATATTGTATGGAGTTTTGAAAGTCTGAGTTCAAGTCGTTCTAATTATATTTAGTATAGACATTAAACATGTATTTAAATATATATATATTGAACCGTATTCGATTATGTTGATTCGAATCACCGGTCTCTTAGGCAGAGAAGAACATACTCGGAGAGTATGTATGCCCAAACGATAGCTATAAAGTATATAACTAATGTTACATTTCCAGGACATAACTTCTTCTCGACTGTTGAGTTCAACACCAAGTTCAAAGCACTTTTTTTGTTTGTGTATAAACACGGGCGCCAGCTGCTTATTCTAAAAGAATAGACAACGCACTTTGAATAGTGGCAACTAACCCAACGCCTAAATCCACGACTAGCTCAGTTGTTTGTAATCACTAATAGATTATACTTAATTAGTGGTTAAAAGACTTGATAAAGAATTTGTTAAAAAGAATTTATAAAAAGAATTGTAAAAGAATTGATAAAAAGGAATTGATAAAAAGAATTGACCGACAAATAAAGTTTAATTTTAAAGATAATTTATTAACTAACATTTATTTACTAAATTTAAACATTTTATAATTCTAATAAAACACACGCATATTTTAAATTAACATTTCTAAATAGTCTAAATATTCCTATAGATTCAATAACAGAACACTCTAATTTCATTAATAAATATTGGTAGAATGATCACGCACATATTAACTAATGCACACACATAATAATGATAATAAAGGACTACATAGCATTTGAAATTTAATCACACACATATCAATAGTTCATTTATGTATGATATCGAGTTCATATAATTAGACTCTTGGAGGATTCGCACGAATTAATGAAATGCAATGGCTATTACAGTATAAACGAAAATAAGCAAATGTTTTACCTAGGATTTTGAACGTAGATTTAACACTTTGTTTTCTTCTTGTTTGTTGTTTCTTCCAGTATGAATGGTTCCAGTATGAATGCTTCCAGCCGGCTGGGACGTTTCCTTGCTGAGTTTCCTGATTTTCACGATTATTACTATCGAAGACAATTAGATACGGACGGAGATTTTCTAAGATGTTAAGCTGACATTATTTCACGGGCAGATCTGCTGTTTTCATCGGACATCTGGGCTGGAGGTGAACGTGCGTTCCAAAATATTCTCAGCACTGCATTTTGTTTCTTAACTGACTCAATTAATTTCCGAACTGCACTCTCTCAATAACTTTGTGAACTGATTGTCTCAACTCAATTAATTTGTGGAATGAATGACTGTCCGATAAAAAAAGGTCTATTTATACCTGCACCTTGTTGTCTTTCTGATATCTCCGGCAAAGATCTGTTGTCAAATTCCTTATCAATTAATCCTTTGATAAACGTGTTTTGAAAGATTGCTTAATTAGTAATAGCCATGCAAAAACGTATTGTTTTATATTAATTAATATCTAATAGCCATTGCCGTGTTTTTCAATGATAATCTTCCCTAACTTTCACATACATTTTATATATTTACAAATGTACATATATACGCACATATATTTTTAATACAATTTACTATTTAGTTTTAACATTATTTTTTCTTTAATTAAAATTGAATGAAAAGAGATTTGCATGTCTTAACTTTCTCAAATTATATTTTTACGAATACTAACAAAAACTCTTTACTTCCTTTTACAACCCTTAGTTTCATCTCTCAAACCAAGACTCCCCCTCCCCCCTTTTGACCAATTAATTGTAGCTTTTTTATTTCAAAAACTAACGCTAGAAAACTATTTAATTCTTATCCTTTTCGAAAACAAGCTGCAATAAATTCTTCAACATTTAATTTTATGTTTTTCTTTTATGAAAGATTACTTTAATAATAATTTTAGATAAAAATTATATGTGCCTATATCAATATAGGTACATTACACCGCCCTTCCTTTTGAGAGTAAAATGCGTCATTTTTGACCATTTTATCTCTGACAACATTAAATATTAATTTATTATTCCTTCTAAGTTTGCCTTTTTTTAATATCTTTTCCTTTCCATACTAAGGGCAATCTCCAATTATGCTTTTCTTCTTTCTATGCTGGTAACATTGCTTACAATGTTCGTCCTGGATAATGACCACGAGGACAAACTAAATTTGTGGCACAGGGATCTTTTGTAAACGAAGCTTCGGCTGCCGATTCTCTTGATCGGACTTTGACTAAGAAAAGGTGGCTGCAAATGGCAGGAATTTCAACTGTCCATTTTCGACTTACGCCCTGGAAAACGATTGCCGATTCTCTTGATCGGACTTTGACTAAGCAGCTACAATGGCAGGAATTTTCAACTGTCCATTTCCGACTTACGCTTTGGAAAACGAGGTATGACTTACTCTGGTTGTTGCCAGTGCGCTTTTTAAAAGAGGAATGATCCCGGCCAATCCGTTACGGGTGCTAGAATTTATCCAGTCGAGAGCTTTAAACTTAACCTTAACTAAAACACTTCTATACTACCCTCATTCCCGTTAGATTCAAACCCTTATACACTCCTAATATAACTTAGATTGACTTTATATTATTTATCACTAATCCTACAATATTATTTTAAATACACATGAACATTACTTTAACATATTTATTTATATTATTCTGAACTATTACGAACATTATCTTACATATTTATTTAACTTACAATACTATTCTAAACTATCACGGACATCAATTTACATATTTATTTATATTACGATATTACTTTTAACCCATTACTTTAACTTACATATTAACGTGCATGTACTCAGAAACTATTTTATTTTACTACGAATATTTTATTTATTTTCTACAGACATATTATACTTATTTATTTAACTTGTTTTTATTTTATGTATTTCCGTTATTTTATTCATTTATTTAATTCTACAAATATTATTTCTAAATCCTTAATTTGACCCATTTATTTAACTTGATTTTATTGATTTTTATTTATTTGAACTGTTTATTTACGAACATTTCCTTAATTAATATGTGCGTGGAGAAAAAAAATCTTTTATTTTGCGAAGCCTCCATTATTATTATTTGATAAAACAATCCATCATTTTAAATAGCGAAATTCTAATTCAGGCTTTTCACCTACGTCAAAATAATTATATTAGACTCATAGTCCATTTCCGGTCCTTTTTGTTTATTTCCTTTACTATTCCGCCCGATTACTAACTTTTAAGCTATGTCAGGTGGTTCCTTCTTTCTTTCTACTAATTTTATAATATAAATCATACTCCATATTCTCACTTCTATTTCTTGGTTAAAATCTATTTTATCTCTTTCTCTTTCCGTTCTATATTCTGCCTTGTAAATTAGAAAACTTTTAAGCTTTACAGACCTCCGTATTTTTCCTAATTGTGAATATTTTTTCCTACGCTTCCTCTTTGTTTTAAATCTACGTCTACAGCGAATGCGAACGTTTACTTTAACCTTTTTAAATTTTTGTAAAAACTTTTCTACACTATCTACTACCTTGAACTTATGTTTTTCTTCTATTTCTTGATCTACATTTGTTTCTACTTTATTTATCACAATGCTATCTGATTCTAATTCAATTTCTACCTCTTTCGTGACCTCAACTTCCTGACTTTCTTTAATTAAATCTAACTCTATAACTTCTTGGTTCTTCTCTACCTTTACCGTTATCTCACATCTTATTTCTCTTACTTCTGCTCTGAGTTCTTTAATTTCTGTTTTAACCTGACTAATTTCTTCCTTCAATTCTGCTTTGAGTTCTAACTGACTTTGTTTAATTTCTTGACGCATTTCTTTTATCAATTCTGCTTTGAACTCTTGCATCATATTCATCATCATTGTCATCATCATTCGCATCTCAGATACTTCTTCTTTCTCTTTTTCTACTAACTGGGGATTTTTAAAATATATTGGGCTTTCTTTCGGATCCATTTTCGAAAATTTCAATTTCAAAGTACTAGCGCTTATGTTAAACTAAATTTAATATACGACTTATTTATTTATTTTTCTTACTAATACGGAAACTCACGTTAACTCCAGCCTTTTGTCCTTTTCACTACCCGCTCTTAATGCTTTAACTCCGCCCATAACACCCAATTGACTCTGATTTGATAGCATAAATGTCAAAATCTCTTTTCATTTCGAAAAAAAAAATTTTCGGTCAATTCTTTTTTTTTTAAATTAAAACACTTTTACATACGTAATTTAACTTTTGTATAAAACAAAATTTTCAAACAAGAAACAAAGTATTTCTTTACTATTGTTTCTTAGGTTCAGCCCCAAGTTGGGTCTAGCCATTGAACCGTATTCGAATATGTGGATTCGAAACACCGGCCTCTTAGGCAGAGAAGAACATACTCGGAGAGTATGTATGCCCAAACGATAGCTATAAAGTATATAACTAACGTTACATTTCCAGGACATAACTTCTTCTCGACTGTTGAGTTCAACACCAAGTTCAAAGCACTTTTTTTGTTTGTGTATAAACACGGGCGCCAGCTGCTTATTCTAAAAGAATAGACAACGCACTTTGAATAGTGGCAACTAACCCAACGCCTAAATCCACGACTAGCTCAGTTGTTTGTAATCACTAATAGATTATACTTAATTAGTGGTTAAAAGACTTGATAAAGAATTTGTTAAAAAGAATTTATAAAAAGAATTGTAAAAGAATTGATAAAAAGAAATTGATAAAAAGAATTGACCGACAAATAAAGTTTAATTTTAAAGATAATTTATTAACTAACATTTATTTACTAAATTTAAACATTTTATAATTCTAATAAAACACACGCATATTTTAAATTAACATTTCTAAATAGTCTAAATATTCCTATAGATTCAATAACAGAACACTCTAATTTCATTAATAAATATTGGTAGAATGATCACGCACATATTAACTAATGCACACACATAATAATGATAATAAAGGACTACATAGCATTTGAAATTTAATCACACACATATCAATAGTTCATTTATGTATGATATCGAGTTCATATAATTAGACTCTTGGAGGATTCGCACGAATTAATGAAATGCAATGGCTATTACAGTATAAACGAAAATAAGCAAATGTTTTACCTAGGATTTTGAACGTAGATTTAACACTTTGTTTTCTTCTTGTTTGAACGTTTCTTCCAGTATGAATGGTTCCAGTATGAATGCTTCCAGCCGGCTGGGACGTTTCCTTGCTGAGTTTCCTGATTTTCACGATTATTGCTATCGGAGACAATTAGATACGGACGGAGATTTTCTAAGATGTTAAGCTGACATTATTTCACGGGCAGATCTGCTGTTTTCATCGGACATCTGGGCTGGAGGTGAACGTGCATTCCAAAATATTCTCAGCACTGCATTTTGTTTCTTAACTGACTCAATTAATTTCCGAACTGCACTCTCTCAATAACTTTGTGAACTGATTGTCTCAACTCAATTAATTTGTGGAATGAATGACTGTCCGATAAAAAAAAGTCTATTTATATCTGCAACGTGTTGTCTTTCTGATATCTCCGGCAAAGATCTGTTGTCAAATTCCTTATCAATTAATCCTTTGATAAACGTGTTTTGAAAGATTGCTTAATTAGTAATAGCCATGCAAAAATGTATTGTTTTATATTAATTAATATCTAATAGCCATTGCCGTGTTTTTCAATGATAATCTTCCCTAACTTTCACATACATTTTATATATTTACAAATGTACATATATACGCACATATATTTTTAATACAATTTACTATTTAGTTTTAACATTATTTTTTCTTTAATTAAAATTGAATGAAAAGAGATTTGCATGTCTTAACTTTCTCAAATTATATTTTTACGAATACTAACAAAAACTCTTTACTTCCTTTTACAACCCTTAGTTTCATCTCTCAAACCAAGACTCCCCCTCCCCCCTTTTGACCAATTAATTGTAGCTTTTTTATTTCAAAAACTAACGCTAGAAAACTATTTAATTCTTATCCTTTTCGAAAACAAGCTGCAATAAATTCTTCAACATTTAATTTTATGTTTTTCTTTTATGAAAGATTACTTTAATAATAATTTTAGATAAAAATTATATGTGCCTATATCAATATAGGTACAATATATATATATATATATATATATATATATACATATGTGCCTATATCAATATAGGTACAATATATATATATATATATTGTCCCAGAAAATATTTAAAGAACCATTTACTAGACCACACTTGAATTAAAGACATGTAATAATCAGGGAAGTTATTTAATATAAAAAACTGTTACACAATACAATATATCCTTTAAATTCTCTACAAACATCTTGAACATTATCAACCTAACATACGTGCACAAAAATTTCACAAAGTCTGTTTACCACAATAGTAATATTTTAAGTTAAGATAAATAATCAAATATGTTCTGACATTAATTCCCTATATTATTACAAAAGCAGTCAAACTAATGGTTATTAGCTTTATTTGCTGGCTCTTTCTATGCCTATCTCTATAATGGTCGGAAAAATCTAAGCTAAACAGATTAGTTTTGAAAAGCTTAATTCAAACTTGTCATTTTATGCCATTTTCTAAGAAAAAAACACTCTGCTACAGATCATATATAAATATTGACTTACAATTCCCAATATTGTAATATCAATAATAGATATACACTTGCTCAGTACCCTATGAATTCTCACGGTAAGTGGACAGATAATAAAACTACAATTAATAATTCAAGTTTGTGTGGAGTGAGATAAGGAGATAACTAACATTTATTAAAATAAGTTATAACATAATTTATTAATCTCAAATATATTATGTTAATAAAGCTATATCCCATCACCAATAATTAAAACAGAAGAACAATTAAATTAATACATAAAAAATTATTGTGTATACATCTAATATAAATGAAAAATCCTCCCCCTTTTTTTTGATTGTACAAAAAGATATGTTACCAGATACATGTACCCACATCTATTTGATAGCACAGTTTGAAGAAAAAAGTCAAGAGATTAAATGTTTTAAATATCATAAATATAACTTGTTAAATAACACCAAGAGATCAAATTCATATTTTGATTAAAATTTAAAAGTATAAAACTATATACACATGTATATATACTTATAGTATATAAATCTATGTTGAATCAAATATATTTATAGAAGTGTAAAAAATAAAACTAATAAAAATAATGATAAATAAATAAACCCTACTTTTCGGGTTTATGGGTTTCCTTTCCATATAAATGACAATATTAAATAAATATCCGGAAATAAAAGTAAGTTCCATTCTTTTTTTACTCTTTTCACTGAGGACAGGCTTAGGGCTTCAAACGTGTTCTTTATGTGCATTATAAAAAAACGTGGCTTCTAAGAGTACAACGATTTTTATTTTGAACATATTTTCACATTTTTTTTCAATAGAGACATTTTAACGGGCAGTTAATGATAGGGTCACATGACGATGAAGAAGAAAAGGATAGTGTATAATGGCATATATATTCAATATTGCTTTTTTGATCCACTTATTCATTTGCATCATGGCCATGAAATACTTTTGAGCTCCAAGCAATAATAAGTTTTATTTCCTGAGATTAATCACTACACTCAGTTTTATGATCTAAGGTTTTTTAGAATAGCTTCAACTATTTCCACTTAATCTTTTTTTAAAAAAATCACAGAAAACTTCCTAAACACAACTTATTTTCTCAATGTAAAATCACTACATTTTGATTAAAAACTTATTACAAAATCAACAGATAACTCTTTTTTAATTAAACCCTCTTTGCATCAACAATAATTATTCTTCCTCTCTTCACAAAACAAAAGATTATTATTCACAAAGTCTCTTTTTTATAGTTACACAAAAAATAAAGTTATGAGAATCCCACGTGGTATACTTTTTTAATCGATTTAATTACCAAGAAAGTTTATTTTAATTAATTAATAACAAAAACTACAAATAACAAAATGTTATAGAATGATAAAATGTTACTGAAAATAAATTATCTAATCAATACTTACTGTTTTTGTGAAGAAATTAAAAAATACTAGATAAATAAAATTCCCTTAATTATTATCTCTCAATTTTTAATTAAATTTCATACTTATCTGATAAGCACAAAAATTACAAATTTTTAATCATATATTGATTAAAGCAAAATAGACAAATACATCTTTTTCTTTGTTTTTTATAAATCAGACAAAATAAAATAAAATTCTGAGTAATCAACTGTTATTACTTTAAATAATTTATAACCATTATATGCATCTGTATATGTATATAAATGTTTAAACATATCTATTTTATTTTAAATTCTCTCTCTCTCTCTCTCTCTCTCTCTTAAATTCTCTCTCTATATATATATACACACACACACAGAGAGGGAGGGAGAGCGAGAAACTAGTGTTTTAAATTATACTACTTTCACTATGAGTTTGCATATAGTCTATAAATGCTACAGGCTTATACAAATAATAATAAAAATCAAGGTAACCATCTAAATTCCCTGATTGACTTTCTGACTAAAGGGGAGCTGAATCGCTGGTAAATAATATTCCTCAATGAACTGTTCTGCTGTTTTTTATCACAATTCTTCAAAAGATTCCAATGATGCAAATGAAGATTCCTCAATCATCTTGACTCACACTTCATATCTCAATTCTGCAAAAATTTGTAGCTACTTCTGCTTAATGGTTTATATATCAGTTCTTCATCTTTCTGGAGTATTCTATTTTTTGGAGCAAATTAGTCAACTTTATCCTTTTCTAAAGTGAAATCTGCATTTCTTATTCTATTGTTAACAGCAATATTTTAATTAGATCATACTCCAGGTTAAAATCTTAGTTTTACCCTTAATTGCATTTTATTTAACTAATTTTTAATTATTCTTAATAGATTTTAGTTATTTTTCTTTTAATTTACTTAGTTAACTTTTAATTATTTAATTGATTTTAGCTATTTTCATTTAACTTGTAAGGTATTTTTTACGATCAATAGTTTATTATTAAATTATCATTTTTGATTTTAATTATTTTTTAAATTTACATATATTAGGTTTAATATTTTCAACTGGAGATCTTTGGAGAGAACAAAGAAGATTTGCATTAACAGCTTTAAGAGATTTTGGATTTGGTAAAACAAGTATAGAAGAAAAAATCGTTCAAGAAGCACATTTTATGATTAATGAAATAAGTCAACAAAATGGACGTCCTTTCGATCCGTGTTTATTATTAGGCAAAGCAATTAGCAATGTTATTTTATGTATGAGTTGCAATAAAAGAATAGAATATGATGATAAACTGTATGACATACTGCTACAGGATGCAGATAATATTATAAAGGGTTTTAGAATGACCAATCCAATTAATTTGTTCCCTCCATTGCGTTTTTTTATGAAAGATTGGAAAGAATATACTCAAAGTATTGATCGTGTTAGAAATTATTTTCTAGAAATTATAAAAGAACACAGAGAATCATTTGATGTGAATAATAAAAGAGACTTTATTGATGTTTTTTTGCAAAGAGAGTTTAAAGACCAGAATGAAAAAAACCGTGATAGCACCTTTAATGGTAAGTATTATGACACCACACTTTTTTTTTGAAAGTACATATTAGCTTCTATGATTTAAACATAAGTCTTATATGTAATGAAAATTAAATAATTTAATATAATATATCAAACACACAGTTCTTCTTTCCAAAATAGTTCATAAATATCCAATATAGAAATAAAACAAACAAACTCCTTTTTAAAACTTGCTTTTTATATGACTATAATGATGAAAAAGAAATCCAACGTTTCCACTATTTCATATAGTCTTTGTCAAGGTACACTAAAATAAAATAAAGTAAAATATATATAATAATAAGCATCACATATTCCAAAAAAAATAAAAAATAAATAAAAAATATTAAATTTAAAATTACAAAATATATTCATAACCAAAAATTTACCATATCTCCACTCCCCTTTTCTATTACAAACAATCACAACCTAAACACAAACATTTTGTTTCATTAAAAAAAAAACTAGAAGAGAGAAGAGAAAAGAAAATAATAGGTTTTTAATTAAATGTTTTAAGGGATATATATAGGTTTTTTTTTAAAAAAAATGAAATTAAATTTTTGTGTTTAGGTTGTGATTGTTTGTAATAGAAAAGGGGAGTGGGAGATAAGGTAAATTTTTGGTTATGAATATATTTTGTAATTTTTTATTTTTTTTATTTTTTTTGGAATATGTGATGTTTATTATTATATATATTTTATTTTAGTGTACTTTGAAAAAGACTATATAAAATAGTCGAATCATTGGATTTTTTTTTCATCATTATGGTCATATAAAAAGCAAGTTTTAAAAAGGAGTTTGTTTGCTTTATTTCTATATTGTAATAAAAATTGTGCTAATGGTTCCTATGATAAACCAATATTTCATTTAATTAGCCCTCGCCCTTAACTTTTCAAATATCACATACTATGGCTTTGTCCACTTGTAATAACTAACTTTTCATTAGAGTGTATTATCATGTGTGGGTTTATGAAAAAGTGATTATTGTAAATAAATTTATTTTTCTAAAATGACATTTTTGTCCTTTATTCTTTTAAAAAGAACCCATCATTAATATTTCACATAACAGAAATATTGATGTGTCTAGCATTTTCAGATACACACCCACATCTATGATTGCTTATTTACACATCTTTTTAATATTTCAATCAAAGAACTAATTTGCATCATTACAAGTAGCTGATTGTATCCATCCATCTATCAATCTATCCATCTATCCATCCATCCATCCATCAATCAATCTATCTATCAATCAATCTATCTCAATCAATCTATCTATCAATCTATCAATCAATCAATCTATCAATCAATCAATCTATCAATCAATCTATCTATCAAATCTATCTATCTATCTATCAAATCTATCTATCTATCTATCAAATCTATCTATCTATCTAACTAATCTATCTATCTATCTAACTAATCTATCTATCTATCTAACTAATCTATCTATCTATCTAACTAATCTATCTAACTAATCTATCTATCTATCTAACTAATCTATCTATCTAATCTATCTATCAATCAATCTATCTATCAATCAATCTATCTATCTATCTAATCTAATCTATCTATCTAATCTATCTATCTATCCGTCTATCTATCTATCCATCTATCTATCCATCCATCCATCTATCTATCTATCCATCTATCTATCTATCTATTAATTTATCCATCCATTCATCTATCTATTTATATCTACATATGTAGCTATGCACTTATCTATATAACCATTTGAATATATATATTGTGCACTTTTTATTAATTCACTCTATTCTAAAAATAACATTTTGTTGTATAATTTTAAATTTTGTTAAACCCAATAATATTTACTTAGTAAACTAGGAAAGATAATGACATGTTAGTTTCATAGGGTTTGAATGTAAGTTTATTTGGTTTAAAATTTATAAAGTTATCTGATAGGTAAAGTAGGCAACTAAAGATATATATATAAATAATAATCTATAAAGTCATGATTTAGTTACAGATAGTAAACAATTGATATTATTTAAAAATATAGTGACGTTCAAATTTTGTCTTGTGAACAAACATGCATTATATAAATAGATCAGATTATCTGCCGCCAATATAAAAAAAAAAAAACGATTGTTGTTTCTAGCTAAATTTTAAATGGTGTTTAAGAGTAAATAAATAATATTCATTTTACAAAAATATTAATCTAAATCAAAAAAAAAATAAACTGTATTCAATCCAATTTCTAGAAAAAAAAATTATCTTTATTTTAAAATGTTTCAAAAAACTAAGATTTCTTTAAAAAAAAAAAACGCAACATTGGTAGCTAAAATAAATGTTTAAAAACAGAAATGGGGTAGGCCGGTAGGGGATAATAAAATTATTAAAAAAAAAAATAGGCAAATGAACTTTCTTTAAAATTGGAGGGATAATTGGATTGAAGACATAACAGATGGGGAACAAGTAGTCTAGTTTTTGATTTTTTTAAAAAAAGTTTGATTTAAAATTCATTTAAATATTTTCATTTTTAACCAAGAAGAAATAATAAACTTTAATTCTAGATAATTTAAAGAATCAAAAATGAATAGCTAATTTAATTGATCTCTACGGCAGAATCAACACATTAACATTGGTAAGTCTCGAGAATATCTTGAAATCATTATACAAAAAAAAAGTATAAATAAAATGCAGGATCAAAGAAGTTGTATATCTATTACTGAAATGCATGCACTGGATGGAAAAATTAAGACTAAATCTAGACTGAAATTGACAGATAAACTAAATCACTCCCGAATCAGGAGTAATCTAAATAAATGTATATGCTTAAATTATCAGCTAAGGCAAAGGAAGCTAAATTTACTTTGAATAAAGCTAGGTATGTTTTTTGTATAAATACCTTGAACTAAAGTAATTAATAATAAGCTAATGTGTTGAAAGTGAAACTATTCCATATAACAATTTGTTCAGGCTTAACGTTTTCAGAGTTTTGTTACTCCATAATCATTGTCTGGTAAAAAGAAATAAACATAAAAGCTTTATGTTTATGCATATATAAAAAAAGAAACAATACATGGTAGAGCAAGTTTGAATAAAAGCTTATGTAAAGAAATGAGTAAAAATTAACAATTTTAATATCCTAGAGTTTAAAAGGAAACTACACTGCATGATACATATATATTTGTCTATTGAAGATGGTGTTATATATATATCACTAAGTATGCACAATAATGAGGATGAGAGATATTCGTAAGTAAATCAAGCATTCAATGTAAAATAGAGTTGCACTTTATTAAGATCCAGAATAGGGTTTAATGTCTCTCAGCATTTAATATCTCAATATGAAAACCATTTATAAAGGCTAATCTTTGTTTTCACAGAAACAAATAAAACCTTTAAAACTTAATAAAATAGCCTTTAAAATATATAAAACAATTAAAGCAAATCCTTTCACCAGTGGTTGAATAGCATATGGTACAAAATAATAAATATCAATATATTAATATTCATATTTGTCAAATTCAAGACCTAGCAAAGACCTTATTACTTCAGATCTATTTCAATATTTGCATGTAACAACAATTATATTAAAAATAGTAAAAAATGTGAAAAAAAATATATCAACAATATTACCAACATAAAGACTGATAAAGAAATGAGTCAAAATGATAAAAATATGAAAGACATTATTGAAATGCTGAATAAAGTTATGAAAAATATTATTGTGATATCAAAAAACAAATGAAAAATATAGTTTAAAGCCATTGAAATCATGTGATATAGTAAATAACAATATAACTTGTCTGAGTTATCTTGGGCTAAAAGCTGTCTTTTATCTTAGATTTTCATTTTAATTGGTTATGAACTGGATTACATCATAGCTGAAAAAATATCCAGATCGTGACGTGGAAATTTCCATTTAGTCCATGAAAATCTTTAATTTAATATATGTAACAGTTACAAATAATGATAATAAATTTTACAGTAAAAATAAATTATTACTAATATAACGCAGAGAAAATCTTTTTAGAAGTTCAAATGACTTTAATTTATAATAGTTGCAATATATCTAATTAGATCTCGTGGCTCAAGTTCCCTAGTAATTAAGAGGCTTTAATCTGATATATAGCCAAAACCTGGTGTGAACAATTAATATAAATTAAATTTATTTTTATTTCTAATATTTTTTACATCAACATATTAATTAATGGTAATTGATCTTTATATGCACAAACACGCATATATATAAGTTGTTATAGATGTCATAAAATTTACAGTACCATGTTAACTTTATAATAAATATTAAATTATAGCCAGCTTATTATTGCATGATCATTATAATAGTGGGAATTTTATATATTATAATTAGCTTATAACTTAATCTTTATGCAATTAGTATCGTGTTATAATAAATTTTATAACCACAGACTATTTTATTTTAGAGAAACAAGAACATTATTGATATATTTTTGTTGCCAGATAAATGCAAAAGAAGTGTCAGAAAGAAACAATAATTTATATATTGCTTTTATCAATTTGGTCAAAACGTTGGACTCAATTAATTGAACAGGTCTATAACAGTATTTGAAATTAATTTGGTTGTCCACCAACGTATTACATAGCTTGTATTTGATGGAATGCGAACCGTTATTAGTATAAGGGGAAAATCTGAATCATTTGAAGTGAACATTGGGGGTAAATAAAAATGTATATTTGCTTCTGCTTTGTTTTCGTTTTTTATGACAGTAGTAACTACCAGTTTAATGAACCAAAGATCAAAAAGTGTTACAAATTTGATGATGGAATCTTTAATTTAAATCGATTACAAGCAAAAGCAAGATCTTCTTACATTCTGAGTTAACAATATATTGATGTTTTGGAATGCAACTTATAGAGAATTTGGTTTAATAATTAATGGGTAAAAATATTAAGCTGACTGTGATCGCAATTGGACAGGAGCAAAAGATGATGAGTTGAGACTAGTGCGCTTATGTGGAATGCATTTGAGAATAGATGTGCCTTTACTGAAGATAAACTAAAGTGATTATATATTTGTTTTATTCCCCTAAGAACAATAATAAACTATTAAGATATAAAATCGTGAAATGTATAAGTATTACAATGATTAAATACCTTAAGGTATTTTTATGGATTTGACAAATAATCTTAATATGATTTTATATACACAGACTGCATGCAATGTACAATATATAAAGACTTACTCTAAGATAAATGAGTGTGTTAATTCATATACAGAGCAATTAACTCCCTAATTCCCATATTAAAGGTAAGGTCGATAGTTTAGTTTTCTCAGGATTCTTAACTAAATCTAATTAAATTTAGTTAAAGAAATATAAAATTATAATTAACACATCCTAGGTACGATTAAGATATCAAAAGGATTTTGATGTACCTCACTATACCTTATCGAATTTTATATTACAACTAGAGACGGAAATAATAAATGATATAAGAAGTGAATTCAATAAAGAAAATTAATTTAACAAAATAGAAGTATTACCTCTTTTATTTCGATAATATGTAAAAGATGGTGATTACTTTAATTACAGACAATTGTCTTATAAATATAACAATTATTTTATTATTAATAATTATTGTATAAAAACAAAACCACAACATATTAGCGAACAATAAATGTTCTTCTAATATTAAAAGTTTTCTGAAAAATAATTACAAATATTATTATTTGTTTGCTTTTTTTTAAATCTATATTTGGGTTGTGATTATGTGTATAACTCATAAAGTGATGCAAATACAAACACTTGATTGGAGAGAGAATTGTGTACTATTCATTCAATGTTACCGTTAATTACAGCTAAATAGAAATGTAATCGAATCGATGCTATACAAGTATATAATTTCATAAAACTGAATATTATATCTCTTAGTGGCTGACTTTCTACTTTGTCTAGCTTATATCATACATTAAAGTTTCACCTCAACTAACAAATAATGTTTAGAATTATTAATATCACAAGAATGCTTTGATTCAAATATAGCAACCATTATATTCTGTATAATCTTTACTGGGTACAATGAAAATAAATTAATTATCTACTCAGGCCTTAAAGTGAGGTTAAGAAAAATGACAAATAAAACAAAGTAAGTCAACAGATATAGAGTTTATAAATTAATTTAACTTAATTCAACTTATCTCCAATACAAATATATAATAACAGATATTATATTTATATCCAAATCTCACTAATAATATAAGGTAGTTATCTTTATCTTCTTACATATCAGTATTCTCTTGAGTTTATTAAAATTATAATTACAACAGTAATAACTACAAAGAAAATAATTCCATAATTTCAGAATAAAACTCACTAGACAATCATTTTAACAAATAATTCCTAAATTCCTTGCTCAGATCAAAAGCATTATATTCAGGAATATCACACTTTTGAAGTAGCATCCAAAGTTTATTGAAGTTTTACTAGAAATAATTTTATTAATATACACTTAATATTAAATACACAAGATGGAGTCATCCAGTAGAAAATTAAGTTCAAAGCACAGATTATAAGAACTGATTTCCCAAAGATTTGCAGTGAATTACAATTAGTACACATCATATTCTGACTTGTATGATTGTAACAATTAATTCTTTTAGAAAAATTTAATTTAATATTTTATAATGTCATGGCCATACTTCCTGGTTATAGCATTAATAATTGTAAATCCTGGGCGGACATCAGAACTGTAATTTTGCATAAAATGAGCAAGTTGATCATTTATAAAACAATAAGGTGATAATATCCTAATGGTTGATGTTTATCATATACATGAAATTTAGTGGTTTTATAATCCATTAATTTAAGCAAGTTGAGTTCATCCAGTTATAGTTCAAATAATCTTATTAACTTATGAGACCTAGTAGAAGATAAATAATCCATTGAATCAAGTTGCACTCACCAATGCTTTCATATAAGAACAATTATATGTTGAATGCTAATCAGTAATTTATACCAATTTTATAACATTCAATAAATTTATAGGAAGAGGTAGTCACTATTATTTCAAGCAAATTATTCCAATTGCCAAGTAAAGACAAATGATTTCTGAAATATTTTACATACAGTAGCATCCCATGAGTGATTTTATAAATTCCATTGATTACTTACAACTTTTAAATTTGATTTTATTTTAAATAATATTTGGTGGAAATCCTTTATTGTTGCTGTAATTTATCCATTTAGAATGTGAGGAGATACATCTTATCTAGGCAAAATGCCTAGTAGGTTCTTCTACTCTTCCATGTTGAAGAAGATGAACAAGATGGCTAATTTAAAATTTTAATTTAATATAGTTGTTAATTCACTATAATTTAATAAGGACTGATTAAATTTTGATAGGATATATTTATAGTTGATTATCATATGGTCTGTAATATCCAATATTACCAGAGTTCTTTGCTTTTCAAGATTTTATGGATAAAATTTATTCCATTGCTATGGTAATAATCGATAGCGGGCAAACTTGAGGTCTAGGGATTTCCAAAAGTGTGAATTTTGAGTCATTGTTTTTAAAATAAAATTAAATATTAAAATTTAAGGTTATACCATAATTTAGATTATTACTGTACAAATAAAGTATGCAATTATTTATTTCACATATAAACACCTTATAATATCCGAATATTGTGTAATAATAATTAATTTGATTATATTTTAAAGTTCTCAAAATTTTATTAACAAATTTATATAATAAATAAACTATTAACTGAGTTTTAATAATCAACAGAACAAATTCAATCTAATTATTTTCCTCTGGCAATTTTTTAAATTGATTATATTTTATTGTAGAAAAATTCGTGCATGCACACATATTTTTTAAAAGGAATATTAACACTTTATTGTTCTAGTTAAGTGTAATATTAATTGTTTATTTAAACTTCATTGTATCAATATTTCATACTCTGTAGTCAAGTTGCAAGTTTTAAGTGTCCACATATATTCAATGGACCATTAGTAAGAATGGATTTCCATTATTGCTATTAAAAGGTGTGAAGGTTGCCTTGACAGCAGTTAGAAATATTGATTATTATATTTTACTGTGAATGTTTAGGTGGTTACTGGTTGGAACTTAATTATATATATATATTATTTATTAAAATAAATATTATTCATTACATTAATTCATTTGAATACAGTTCAAAATATATTAACACCAATTTCATTCTTCTCCTATTAAGCCCTAGATGCACTTTTATATAGAAGGAAATTTTAATAACATTTTAGACATTTACATGAAATTTTAATTATAATATAAAATATGCTAATAAATGATAAATTACATTTCAATAATATATTAATTATATAATAAAATATTAATTATATACATTAGATACTCATATTTTTTCTATATACTAAGTCTCACCTCTTTTCCCCTCTAAATTTAATGTCTTAATTTTTTTTTTATTTCCCTATAATGTTGCAATATTCTTAATTCAATTGGAAAATTATTAAATAATTTAGGAAATTTTTTCTTATTCTAGTTTTGTATTTATTACAATATTTTGAAAGTATGTATATATCTAGTTTTTTTTTAGCACATTTCAAATTGTTTTGTACTTGCTTCTCTTGAGTCTAAAATTCTCTGACGTGTAACGATCATAATAAAAGGATTATAGTTCTTTTTTCTACACCAGAGCCATCTACTGCAAACTTAAACAATCAACAGACATCAAATGTTATAGTACTATAACATTCTAAAAGCAATTATTTACTTTTATCTTCATCATCAAGAATTAGAATTCAAATATGAAAATAATATACCCATTTAACTCACAGTTTAGTCCTTTATATTATGCAATCTAATACTTTGAAGCTAAAAAACTCTAATGTTTTAAACCCAAGCCAAATTATATAATTTAAAAAAAATCTGGCATAAGTCAAATCTATATATTTTAAATATTTAAATTTGATGAAAGCTATAAGCTTCTACTTTTTTAATTAGGAAGTCTCTCATCTCTGACGCTTTCAATATCAGTTCTCTTCATTCTACTTCGGACCCACACACTATATTTGAGTAAATCAGTGCTTACTATATAGCCCTAGAATTCAGTACAGAGAACTGCTCTTGAAATATGGCTAAGCATATGATAAAGTCATGCAACATTGTTGTTGATATTAAACACCCTACTCAAATAATAAAGAAGCCTATAGTTGGCATGAAACTGAATGCTCTAAAATATATAGAAGTTGATCTGGCAATAGATTTATAGAATTGTGGCGCGAGTTATATGGATTCAAAAGTTCAGAATTTATTTAAATTTCAGGCCTTTAGGCTGGAATAATAGTATAAAGAAATAAAATATGCCTTATAGATGAATACGCGCATTAATTCAACTTTTAAAAAGTAATCCTTCTTAATGGAAGCAAAAGTCAGAATGAAAGTATTATAATAATTTAACATTCTGTATTTCATTGATTACTCGAAATAACAGTAAATAGTCTAGATTAGGGTGAAAGTAATTGTTTTTTGAATTGTATGAATAAGTATACTTCACAATAACTTTTTATTAGGATTGACATTTTTTTGCTATTTATTGTTGAAACAAGTTGTTTTTTTTTTTTTCAATTCTAAGATTTGTTATAACTTTGAAGATTCTTGCCATGTTATAATTTCTTACCTATTACTCTCATTTTTTATGGTAGAGTTTCATAAATCTGTTCCATACAAGTAAACTTTAAAATATTTTTTTACTTTTCTTTATTTTATAAATTGTCTTATTTCAGTTAAAAAGTATATTGAAGAATGCTGCATTTTTTTACCAGTTATCTGGGTAATCATTTTTTGGATGCATCAATTATTTTTTATTGAATTTTTATATTTACATCTGAACTATCGTTTAACCCAATTAATATTTTGAAACAATATACAAATTTTAGACCAAATACATTGACGTCTTTCTTGAATTTAGCATTATCAACTGGTAATTTTTTTTTCTAATAATATGACCCATTATTTTGCTTCAATACATATATTAATCCCACTACCAATAATATTTTGCATGTCCAATCAAAGTATTATTGAATTCTGATCTAACTTTATTCGAGTGGGTCTACGTTTATTTTCCCCTACATATTTATTTTAAGTTCATAATATGCATTTTTTTTTAAATTCTAATAATCTATGGTTTCATTCATTTCTGTCTTTGTATCCAAATATATTCATAACCTTATTATCGTTAGTCATTGTTCCAATTTCAGCATTCAGATCTGCCTATGTCAATTTTAAAATGTTTTTGTTCTGACTAAAAGTATTTTATATATCTATTAAAAAATATCAACTTCTTGATTCCTGCATAAACCTGAATTATTTACATTTAGTATTTTCCATTAAATTGAATAATTTATCATGCTTTGATATATCGTCAATGTCCACAATGATGTTATTTTTTTTATTTATAAAGAATCCTATTATATTATTATATTTTTAATAAATTATATATTCACTTTTCAAAACAGTTTTCTCTTTATATTTTTTCTAATTTAACAAAGTCCAAAAAATATACTATTTATTATTAGACATTTTTACGATTGTTGCATTCATCCTTAACTTGAAGGTTATCTAATGTTGTAAGTAATAAAATAATATATCTTAGTTGAATCTAGCTTAAAACCCTAACAATACCTCATTTAATACTCCTTTATACAAGTGCCATCTATAGTTGTAGATAGTAAAAGAAATGATAATAAAATAATACTATATCCATAGTCTAATGATATTAAGCATTCTATCTTCACTACTAATGGCTGCCTTTGATTGATGGCTTTACAATCTCGATGATATGAGTGATATAATTTGTTATTAATTATCATAATTGTATATGTAAAACAACAAGTATTCACACGTTTATCTTGGTTTCTATAAAACTTGTCTGAAGCTTTATTTCAGTACTATTAGGCAGTCAAAAAAAATATGATGCTGCTTGCATTCTTAATCTTGCAATTAGAATTCAATAAATTTAGAATACCATCTATTGTGGGTATCCTATATTTGTTTGCTTATCTTATGAGTAATACATGTTAATAATAGCTGCAATTAGACATTTACAATGGATATAAAGAATTTGTCCTGAACAAATATAGAAGAGGAATCAAAAGATCTTTCTTCAGATGAGAGTATTTTTTGCAATATATATAATATTCAAATATAAGTATATTGTCAATGTAATTATAAGTGACTTGAACTTAGACTTTCAAGCTCCCTACAGCTATGCATTCCTTTTTATACAAGTAATACACATGACCACATATATGTGAAAAGGATAAATGATCTCCAATATAAGAATTTTGTGCTAAATTGGCACTTATCAGTTGGTCCAAATCACCACCTCCCATACATATATATAATCAGTTCTCACTTTATATTGAGGTAGAAAATCTTCAAACTTTATTGGACAAACTTCACTATTCTTCACCCTCCAATTCTTCAGCCATTCATATTATGGAACCATCAAAGCTTTTCTTGATGTCTTAAATCACTCTGACTCCTCACATATATGACCTTAATATATGTCCATTTAATAACATAGAAAAGGAACGGACAAAATACAGGCTGAATATGTAATATTCAAATATAAGTATATTGTTCATATTAAATTTAATGTAATTATAAGAGACTTGAACTCAGCCTTTCAAACTCCCTACAGCTATGCAGTCCATCTTGTACAACTGATACACATTACCACATACATGTGAAATATATAAATGATCTCCAATATACATATTTTTGTATTTAGTATAGACAATATATTTGAATGTTACATATTCAGCCTGTATTCTGCCTATCCCTCTTGTGTAATTAAATGAACATATTAAGTTCCTATATGTGAGGGGTCAGAGTGACTTAAAATAAACATGGGTATGACAGTAATATTGGCATCAACAAGGGCTTTGAATATTCCATCATTTGATTTTCATTGATATGGATGGTTGAAAAATTGGAGGGTGGAGAAGATTAAAACTTGTCCATTAAAGTTTGAAGATTTACTATCTTAATATAAACTGATATGTGTGGGAGATAATGAACTGGACTAACTGGTGAGTGCTGGTTTAACACCAAATAATTATATTGCAAATTATTTATCCTTTTCACATGTATGTGGTCATTTGTATCAGTTGTATAAGATGGAATGCGTAACTGTAAGGAGCTTGAAAGTCTGAGTTCAAGTACCTTATAATTATATATAAGATGACATTGACATGAAAGATGTTTATTATCACTTCCTTCAAATAAAAACATATTTACAGTGAAATTATTGTTCACTTTTTAGAAGGTGTTTAAATGGATGGAAACGATTCCTATTTTGCAAAACAGAGTGTAATTGAACATACTGCTTTGCCAACACATTTATGGAAGTACTAATGTTTGCTCATCTGATGAGGAAATATTGTTCATAAAATGTAATTATATTGGGAGAGAGTAGTCTATATTTTGTGTGATGGACATTTGTAATATGATGTAGTTGAGATGAAAGATGCATTAATAAAATTATTAAAACTTGAATATATATATATATATATTTAAGTTGTCAATTCTTTTATTAAACATGAATTTCTACAGTCAGTTGTCTTATTTCTGGATTATTAGCAGTGATTAGTAATTTTTATTTCCTCCAAATGTATTTATTCTAAGCTTGAGTAATTGTAGTGTCATATCCAAATCTCTAAAGAAATTTAGGGATACTGGAATTCGCTATTGAAAAGTACATACACATTCATCAGTCAGTTTTACCTTTTTATGTTATTGATGGAGGTCAGTAATCTGACAGAAATCTGAAAATTTGGATATATTCATTCATTAACCTTGTTACAGTCAATATCTCTGGAGTAGAGTAAATAAAAAGAATTACTGTTTTTCAGTACACTATAAGCCATGAATATGATATACAAGTTATATTAAAAGAATGCTATGCAATAGCTCAATATTTAAAAAAAACACAATCTTTTCAGTAGCCGTTTTCATTGGCAGTCGTCTATTACGATATAGATATTGAAAGTAAATGAAGAAAACCATTTAATGCTTATTTGTTTTATTTTAAATATATTTTTTATGTTTATTCTATTTAGATCTTCAACTGATTATAAACATGACCGACTTCTTCATAGCTGGAACTGAAACCACAGCGACCATGTTAAGATGGGCAATTCTTTATATGATGTATTACACTGATATTCAAAAAAAATTACAACTAGAAATTGATTCTGTTGTTGGTTCTTCCAGAACTCCAACCATGGCTGATAAACCAAACCTTCCTTATACTGAAGCATTCATTTCAGAACTATTCAGATGTGTTAATCTTGTACCTTTAGCCATAGTTCATACTGTAGATATCGATTTTAATTTGCAGGGATATGACATTCCAAAAGGTTCATTTATACTTCCTAATCTTACAGCAGTTCATTTCGATCCCAAGTATTGGAAAATTCCATACAAATTTGATCCATCAAGATTTATAGAAGATAATGGCTCCTTTAAAAAGTTTGAAACTTTAATACCATTTTCACTTGGTAAGTTTAAATAATTCTTATTTTGTTTTACATAATTTTTATAATCGCCTAATAAAATATAATTTTAATTATTATTATGCTAAAACAAAATTAAGATGAAAATAAATTACACCTTTGGTTAGTGAAGACAATTGATTTATTAAAAGTTATAAATAAGAATCTGGTATTAAAAGCAAGAATTATATTTTCCTATGAAAATAAAAATAGCTTGTTTCTATAGATCAAAATTACATTTTAAATTGTAAACGTTATATTAACAAAAAAAAACAAAAACTTAACCTAATATATATAGTAAATAAAAAAAGCACTAAGTATATGCAAATATTAAAACAGGCAAAACTCTCTATAAGTATTGTCACTCAGTGCAAGCCAGAGTAATCAATGGATGTCAGAAGGCTTGTGCATAAAATCCCCATCTACTGTCTACTCATCCAATATCCCCAGACTAGTTTCTGGCTTGTGGCCTTCATCAGTGAGGAACCTTGGATCTGAGAGCACTGCACCATTCACTGATGAAGGTCACATGCCAGAAACTAGTCTGGGGATATTGGATGAGTAGGCACTAGATGGGGATTTTATGATCAAGCCTTCTGACATCTATTGACTACTCTGATTTGCACTGAGTGGCAATACGTATAGAGAGTTTTACCTGTTTTAATAACAGTTATAAGCAAGCATAAGAAATAGTGATCATGTGATGTTTATTGGCTTAAAACCAATCCTGCCTAATAGGATAGTGATGGATATGATTATTAAAGAAGCAAAGACACCAAAAATATATAGGTACTGAAGTGAGTTCAGACCTAAATGACTATATAAGCTAATGAGCTTGAATTGAAAATATTATAGTGTTTTCAATTTAAGACTCATAGTTTTGTAATTAAGTGGAGATAAAAGGTGGTTGCTGAAGGGTTGCATTATATCCTAAGATCTAGGTGCAGTGCTCTCAGATTCAAGGCTTCTCACTGATGAAGTCCACAAACCAGAAACTAGTCTGGGGATATTGGATGAGTAGGCACTAGATGGGGATTTTATGCACAAGCCTTCTGACATCTATTGACTACTCTGATTTGCAGAGTGGCAATACGTATAGAGAGTTTTGCCTGTTTTAATAACAGTTATAAGCAAGCATAAGAAGTGGTGATCATGTGATGTTTATATGCAAATATTATGTGTAAACTATGCTATGTGTATTGTTCAGGCATGCACTTACAGTAGTATGTATGTATAACAATGCAACTTACATCTACAATAACACTTTGTTTAAAGTTGTTCTTTCTAGTGAGTTATTTATCATTCATAATCATTGAGTTGTGTGAGTTATTTTATATCAGTTTCTCATTCAAAGATCCATGTTGTCTTCTAAATTTTTCTAGGGAAATTGTTTAGCATGGGTAACTAATATGATTTTTTGAATAAAATTGTATGAGTTCTGATACCTTGACTAAAAACGTTTTTGATTTTAATTCTGTATTCTAAATCAGAGAGAAATTCATCCAAAATACCGATATCATGATTAAAAACAATTTCTCAGTTTTTTATGTCAAAGTTCTTCTCTATAGATTGGGTGATTTTCTTTATTCAATTGCATTAATTCCTAATTGGTTATATCTTCCATGTGCGATTCCAAAAACTCTTCAATATTGTCGTCATCAACTTTTGTAAATACTTTTGTTATGGTTAAGTTGAGTATGTTTTCCTGTATGATTACATTGAGCTTCCTTTTGACATTTGTTCTTATAATGAGTTGTGGGCATATTTTCTTTGTTGTTAAAATATCAATTTTGGCTGCCAACATTCGACTTGAAAAAGAGGCTGTCAACTTTAAAAAAATATGTAAAAAGATAAATTTAAATAGAGTTAGAAAAAGTGTATCCTTTCATTGTGCAAATGTACGGAAAAAAGAATTTTATTTTTTTTAAATTTATACGCGTACATTATTTTTGTGAAATTATTTATAATTAAAGGAAAGTGTAAAAATGTCCATTAAATTGTACTTTACTGACCTTAATGACATTATTTTACTTATAATCAATTTAAGGATAGCTAAATTATCATTACCAAAATCTAATCGCAGTTAACCTTTAAAAAAAATCTGACTTTATTTTTAAAAAGTCTCTAATCCATTTTGTGTATGCATATTAGAATCAATATTTAAGATTTTTATTTTACAATATGTACTATATAGATATAAATAGAAAAACCCTTATATACATATAAGCTATCTGGCACATTTTATTTAGCATGTAAACACTTTTTGAAATGATTTAGCAAGTTGTACAACAGCATAGTGCAAAGTAAAGTTGTTGAACAGTACAGTACACTGTAATGTTATTTTTGCTACTTTTTCATTATATAAATTCATTATTAATTTGGTAATGCATAAAACCATCTCCTACCCCTTGTTTTAGTAAAAAATAGTTGTATTAATCTGATTGAAATTAGCATTTATAAGAATTTCATTTCAAAGTTGATTGAGTGAATACTTTAATTAATGTATCAACTTTAAAAAATTATTATTAATAGTATATGACCAAAATTTGGCTTTAAATTTTGTACTGAATAAAATTTGTTTTGTTGTTGTAGTTGATACTGTATTTTTTTACATTTGTGGTAAATTTGACACTACCTTGGATTTGTCAGAAACAAATTATGATAATATTGATTTAAATTAAGCAAATAAATATTATCAATTTAAGTTTCTTTGATCATTTAAAGCTGACTATTAACTGCATAATCCAAGAAATCATTTTTTTCTTTTATATACTCAAAATATAGTAATTTAGAATTATATGACTGAATTTTCTATGAATGAAATTAATGTACATAAAAATTTCCAGTTCAAAATTGAGCTAATGCATATATTTTAAAATTTATAATCAATATACAATACATATGTATTTTGTTATTATCTATGGTCAAAGTATGTTTTTGATTATGTTGCTGTTACTGATGAAAGTTGTTCTGACTTTGATATGTGATAGAAAGTAATGATTGTCTTGCAAGGATATGATTTGTCTAGAGTTGGAATTGCATGCACTTAGAGGGAAAATAAAAAACAAAAAACATTACAGAAACTTGTCAATAACTTAAAACCGATTCTCTATAAAGAAAAAAAAAGGACAAAAGTATCCCCCTTTCAAAGAACTGGCTCTTTGAAGGGATTTAAATATCTTTGAATATTAAACAAACAAATTTGCATGATTTTTAAATATTAAAATATTTACCATCGAACACTAAAAAAGTGAAAATGCTATGATTACGATATGTTATGTATCAAAAGCATGCTAAGCATAAATAAAAGCTAAATTTAAAATATATAGAATACCATTTCTGTATAAATGAATAGAACATTTATGGGAATAAGCATACTGGATAAAAATTATTTAATCATATTAATAAATGTTAATTCTATAAAATGTATTTATGCAGTACTGCATAATTAAAAAGTTCTATTATAATTCTTTTAGCATGAATGTTACCATAGCAATATGACTGCCATTTTAAAAATGGCATTTTTTTTTTTTAATATTTCAAGTAGACATATTCAACATTAGTTATTTATCCATGTTATATATGCATCGTAAATTGCTTTTGCAAGACCGGATATTAATTTCAAAGTGCATAGATGTTTCACCCATTTTTTAAACTCTGTAATAAATATTCACATGTAACATTTTAATATTGAATAAGTGTAAAATCATGTGGTAATTATAAATTTTATTTATTTAATATTTGAACTGCCTTCCAACTATCTTGTGCAATTTACGTATTTTAGACCTGTAATAAAATATAACAGATATTATCACGTATTACAATCATTTTAAAAAATTATTAAAATATAACATTCAATTGTTGTTGGAAAAGTATATTATAATAACGAAAAGTAGTCAAAGTTGTGAGATTTTGTTTCATTAAACTTAATTTTGTTTACTGTAGCGTTTCATCTTTTGAATGCCAAAAGTATTTACAGTTTACTATTTCATTGGTTACGTCTATTATTATCTAATTGTGATTTTTTTTTTTATAAAAAAATATTACAGACATTTCCTTACATTTAAACTATTCAGATATGTATATAAAATAAATAAAAATCGATGCTAGAAAGTAAACACCACACTATCTGTATTATGAAACACAAAATCTGAATCCCACAACTTATATATTTATTATATGTTTATTATCCATATGAAATATGAAAATTAAAACTGGACCATTTTCTTGTCTAATTAATAAATTGGCATTGAAATACAAATATATTTTTTACAAGTTAGATAAAATGACTCTATCAAGTCTAATTTGTGAATTATTAATATAATATGCATGTTCAGAGTTTACTTCATATTTATATAAATCACATTCAAATCACCAAGCAGATGTTAAAATATGTCCGCAACTCTCTATAAATTCTGAACTTCAAACGGTAAGCTGTAAGTTTAGCTGTTTGATAGCTAAACTGTAAGTTTAGCTATTTGATGTTCGGAATTTATATTTGTTGACAGAGAGCATTGCTGAAATATTTTAATACCGTTGGATGAACGTGCAACAGAGATGGTAATGAATTTGAGGTATAGAACAAAATTAAAATTATTATCATGTTTTAATAGGATGGCACAGAAGAGAGATTTTACAAGTACTTGGAGTAGTACAAGAGTAAGGCTATTATTTAAAGGAAAGGGTAAGGATCATAGAAAGTTAAACAATTATAGATCGATAGCGATAGTGCGCTATATAAAGTTTTCTCATATATGATGGCTGGAAGGGTTGAAAAATGTATGGAAGAAAATAGTATAGTGGGAGAAATGCAAGGAAGTTTTCATCAGATAGGCATATAACAAAGTTTATTAAATACAGGTAAACAGTTATACATGGTTTTTATAGATAAAGGGAAGGTGTATGATAGAATAAATAGAAATAGATTATGAGTAAGTTTAGCAAATTTGGGAATAAATGGAGCTTTAGTGGATATTATTAAGAAATTATATGAAAATAATTACTATACATATCAATTAGGAAATATAGAATCAGTTAAAGTTAAAAATGTTATGGGGCTAAGGCAAGGATGCCCTATGCCACCTATTTTGTTTTTGTTGTGTTTGAGGGAAATAGTGAGAGCAATAGAAAGACTAGGAAGATGGGTAGAGGTACTATTAATAGGTGGCAATGAAGTATACATATTGTTTGGTCTTTTATTTGCAGATGATGTCTTTTTGTGAACAGAAAAAGGGGAAGATATGGAAGTTATTCTGAGGACATGCACAAGGGTGAATGAAGAGTTGGGGATTAAAATTAATAAAAAAAAATCAAAAGTAATGAAGATTAATACTGGGGAAAGATAAGACAGAATTTTTATTGGAAGATATAAAGTTAAGTGAGGTTAATAGATATAGCTATTTGGGAATTGTCTTAAGTTATCAGAGAAATTGCTTGCATGAATGTGAGAAAAAATTGATAAATGAAGCAAATAAAGGGATTGATAAAGAAATTAACAGATAAGTATGGTATGATGTAGCTAGAATTGTATGTCAGGGAATGTGGCAGTATCAGGGTTAACATATGGTAATGATGTGTTATGTGTTAGTAAAGGGGTATTAGATTACTTAGAAAAAGTACAGATGGCAAAGGAAGCAATCCAAGGAGAAATGGGATTTTCAATTTTTTATATGAGAGATGCAAAAAGCAAAATAAAAATGTTCAGTAGATTGCAGGTTATGGATAAAAAAAATAGTCAGAATAATATTTAATTGGGTTATGAGTAAAATGCAGGAAACATGATGTGTGAGAAAGGTAGTAGGTTATGCATAAGATTTGGCTAAAAAATTTAGTCACTATACGTATACAAAAGGTAGGATGATTGTGTTAGGAGAATTGTTGAGTGTTATAGTGGTAATGAATGGGATAGGATAATAGATGCATAAATAAAGAATAGGGAGTTGGAGAAATGGAGACCAAGTATGGAGAGTAAAAAGAGTTTTAAATATATATGGAGAAGTAAACAGAATATTGGATGCAAGTTAATTTATGATAATAGCAAGGAAAGCAGTTTACCATTTAAATCCCAAACAGGATCTTTAGCAATAAGGGAATATACACATAAATGAAAAAATGTGGGTGATTTAGTCTGCAAGTTATGTAAGGAGGGCATAAAAACTATTAAGCATCTGTTAATTTAATGCAAATGCCTGAAAACAGAAAGGGTACAAATAATGAAGTTGTAGAAGAATAAATATAAACAAGGTGATTATACAGAAAGTGGGTTTTTGGTTTTTAAACTGGGTTTAGGAAAAGATAAGGGGAATTTATATATAAAGGCCATGAAGTTAATAAAGATTATGTTGTGGAAATGGAATGGAACAAGATAGAGAAGAATATGGGGAAACTTATGGTGAGGCATGAAAGAGGAAGATAAAGTGGCTAACATGTTTCTCTGGTCATAGTGGCTGAGAGATCCCTGGCTCCATATAAGGAAAAATCTTAGTGCATGGCAAACTTTTGACTGCCTTGCTGTGCTGACATGATTTATTTGTTCTACAAGATAAGTTAAAGTTTTACATATTTTAGTAACATATGGATAAAAATTTCTATTGCTGGAGAATATTTGCCTAGTGAGTGGATGAGAAAAATGAGCTGGAGCACAGAGAGATAAGATTTAAATGGATTTGGAAAGATCAAAAAAAATATTGCTAATGTTTGGACAGTAATTTGATATGTCAGCATTTAAAATATAAAAAGAAAAAATATGTAGTGTGTGTGTTTACTGCAATAAGGCTTTAAAACTAAGTTATACATAACATTACTTGGATTTTAGGAGGTTTGATATTAAACAATTTTTTTCAATTTAAATAAGAGAGTGATTAATCTGGAAAAAGATTAATGTTTGAGGTGTAAGTTAGGGGAGTACGTGTTTATTGATCACTATTTTTAAAAAAAAGTTTGTTTTTTCTTTTGTATAAAAATGTTTGAAGAGTGATAGAGAAATTATAAACTTAAATATAGAGTAGGGGGATTGAAAAATAAGGAAATATGGATTGCATTTATATCCCACAATGTATGTATGATGGTCAGAAAGAAATTAGGTATGCTTTAATAGAGTGTACGGTTTATGCCGTAAGATTTTCCATTTGAAATGCTTAAATAAGACGAGGAAGGATGTAAAAAGCATATGGTTGTGTAGATCCTGTACAAATTTGATAAAAGATGTGAAAAATGGTTTCTAAATATAGATAATTTAAAAAAAAAAAAGTCAGCAGAAAGGGAGGAAAATATAGATGATAGAATAAAGTATATAATAAAATGGAGTAACAAGAGTTATAAATTAAAAAATAAGTAGTACAATGAAAATAATAATAAGTAAGATAGAGAAAGAAGTAAAGGATCTAGAAGTAAAATTAAAAGTTGTAGACATGAAGTGTGAGCAGATCAAAGAATTAATGAATAGAAGTGATAGGGAAGAAATAGATAAGGAAGTCCAGAAGGTGGAAGAGAATATTACAAATGAAGTAAACAGAAGTCTTGAAAGGGGGCTCACTAATTAGAGGATGTAGAGATATAATATCAAGATAAAATAGGAAAAGATATGAAAGAGTATTTTTGCCTGGAGCTAAAATTAAGGATGTTACAGATAACCAAAAAACAAAAGAGCAGAGATATTTATTTCATAGTAGGGACAAATAATTTGTCAGAGCCATTGGAAAGAATAATAGATGAGCACAAAGAATAGATTAGTAGTTTGAATAGGTTTAAGTGAAGAGTAGGAGATTCAACAATAGATATATGTTATATAGGGCATGTTCTATAAATGAGAGATTGAACAAATTGTGCAAGAGAAAAAAGTGTTATGTTTGTGAATATGTGGGATTTTTTTATTAGTAAGAGGGAGTTATATAGTAAAGATGGATTGCAGTAATAAGAGTCCTAAACTCTCCATTCTGTAGTAGTATCAAATACTTGCCTTTGTAATCAATGGGATGCAGGAAGGGTTGTGCATAAAATCCATATCTAGTGCCTACTCATCCAACACACCCTAACTAGTTTCTAGCTGGATTTCATCACTGAGGTGTGGATTTCATCAATAAGGAGCCTCACTGATAAAATCCACAAGCAAGAAACTAGTCAGGGTGTGTTGGAAGAGTAGTCACTAGGTAGAGAGCCTCAATGATGAAATACACAAGCTAAAAACTAGTCAGGAGTTGAATAAGGAGGCACTAGATATGGATTTTGTGCACAACCCTTCCTGCATCCATTGATTACAAATATCCTCACTAATGAAATCCACAAGCTAGAAACTAGTCAGAGTGTGTTGGATGAGTAGGCACTAGATTGGGATTTTATGCACAACCCTTATTGCATCTACTGATTACAAAGACTGGCATCTGGTGGCACTACAGTGTGGAGAGTTTGGTACTCTTATTAGCAGCATGTATAAGCAGATGAAATGGTGATCCTGTGTAAGAAAAATGGATTGCACTTAGTTAAACAAGGAAGTGAAGCATTGGGGAATTGATTTATGAAAAATATTATAGTTTGAGAAACTTATAAAGGAAGGTAGGGGTTTAAATAATAGTATTATCAAAGAGAAGGTTAAGAATGGATGGAGTGTAAGAAGTTAACAAATGTAGCTGATTCATGTATAAATATAGATGTGGAGAAGGAATGGGTCTGTAAAATAATGATAAACAAGCTGCTTACAAATTGAAAAGAGAAGAAAGATTCAAAAGAATTTATAAAGGTTAGTAAGAAAGGAAGAAATTATTAAATTTGGATATATGAAAATGCAAGGTGATAGGAGACCAGACATGTGGTTAGAATTAAACATAGTAGTTAAAAACGAAGGGATTGAGATATTAGCAGTAATGGAAATACATCTAAGAGAAGAATAACCTACACTGGTAAATTTTGTATGGCAGAGGATAAATAGAAATAAAAAAGGGGATGGTGGTATAGAAATTATGTCAAAAAATAATTAAACACTGTAAAATGTCAAGAATATTTGTGGTTTGAGATAAGATTAGGAAGACAAGAATGAATGGTGGCTATAGTATATTGGCCACTGGGGCTAGTAAAATTATAATGGAGTGGAACAGTAGCATATATGAATGTCTAGTCAAGCATATACAGAGTTAAGTGAAAGAAAATAATGGTTATAGAGGATATAAATAGGTATGTTCAAGAAATTGATTTTTTTGTTAGAGAGTGAAGTTGAGCATTGGAAATTTATCAAATGTTTATGAGGGGCAGCATGCATGGTCTAGAAGTAATATATTTCACACAATAAGTTATTCATTAGTAGAGAAAGAAGGAATCAATAAAGTATTGGAAATTAAAGTGTTTGACAATAAGAGAGAGTATGTAATAGTGATTATAATTTTTTATAATAGAAATTTTAGTAATGTGATAAAAAATAATAATAAAAGTAGAAAGGATAGTGAAAAATTTGGATGGAGAATGAATGATAAGAATAAGTTAGAAGAATATAAAATGAAAGTTAGAAGGAATCATGGAAGGGTTTGTTGGGAATAAATATAAGGACTGGGGTGGTGATATAGAAGAAGTGGTAAATAGGATTTTAGGAAAGAATATTCAAAAGAATAAAAGTAATAGAAAAGTGAGAATTAGTAAAAATGTAAAGGAGAAAAAAGCATGCAGAGAATATAAATAGGCTATTAAAAACAAAAAAAGTGAAAAAGATGTTAATATTAAATGGGAAAATTCAGTTGAAATAGATATTTATATAGATAAAACGAAATTAAATAGTAAATTATTGGAGGATATTAATAAAAGTGGAAGAGAGGGGAGTAGAACATTTTGGAAATATATTAAAAGAAGAAATGAGAGATAGAAATAGTATTACTAAATGATGAGGAAAAAGAGTATAGCTCTAAGGAAGAATTAGAGATAATCTTAAATAAGTATATAATGGATATAGAAAAAATGTTAGATGTAAAGAACATAGTGATAACAAACATAAAAGCACATAGTAATGGAAATATTAGTTTTACAGAAAATAAATTGGATGTCGCAGGGAAGAAATTGAAAAGTAGAAACACAAGAGGTTTAGATGGATGAGCAGCAGAAAAAGTGATGAATTTAGAAAATAGGCAAAATTAAGTCTATTATCATGTTTTACAAAGATGGCACAGAAGACAGAATTTCCAGATAGCTGCAGTAATAGATGAATAAGACTATTATTTAAAAGAAAGAGTAAGAATCATAGAAAGATAAACATTTATAGACTGATAGTGTTTTTGCATATATGGTGGCTGGAAGAGTGGCAAAATGGATGAAAGAAAATAATATAGTGGAAGAAATTCAAGGAAGTTTTAGAATGGGTAGTTGTATAGGAGATAGTTTATTTGTAATCACACAACTTGTAGATATGATTAGGAATACAGGTAGACAGTTATATATGTTTTTATAGATATAGAGAAGGCATGTGATAGAATAAATGGAAATAGATTATGGGTAAATTTAGTAATAAATGGAGCTTTAGTGGATCTTATTAAGAGATTATATAAAAAAATAATTACTATACATATTTATCAGAAAATATAGAATCAAAGTTAAAAATAGGGTGGGACTAAAGCAAAAATGCTCTATGTCACTCATTTTGTTTTTGTTATATTTAAAAAAAATGGGGAGAGCAATGGGAGTGTATATATTATCAGGTCTTTTATTTGCTGATGTTATCTTCTTGTGCACAGAAAGTAGGGAAGATATGGAAGTTTGCTGAAGATGTGCAGAGAGTGGGTAAAGAGATGGGTTTTAAATTTAGTGAAGAAAAATCAAAAGTAATGATGATAAATGTTGGGGAAAGAGGAAAGAAAGAATTTTTATAAGAGTAAATAAAGTTATGTGTGATGAATAGGTATAACGTTTTTGGGAATCGTTTTAAGTAATCAGAAATTGCTTGGATGAATGGAAGAACAAATTGATAGATGAAGCAAAAAAAAGAAAGGGACTGATAAAGAAATTAGCAGTGTTTTATATAATAAATATGATATAGCAAGAATTGTATGGAAGAGAGAGTTGCAGTAACAGGGTTAACTTTATGGTAATGATGCATTATGTGTTAGTAAAGAGGCATTAGATTACTTTTACAAAGAAAAATAGGAAGATATGCATTAGATGCAGATATGTGGATGGCAAAGGAGGCAGTGCAACTAGAAATGGGAGAGTCGGGTTATTATACGAGAGATACAAAAAGCAAATGAAAATGTTTGGTAGACAGCAATTATGGATAATAGGAGAATAGGTAAAATAGTATTTAATTGAGTAATGAGTAAATGTCAGGCAACAAGATGGGTGAGAAAAATAGTATGGTATGCAGAAGATTTGGATAAAGACTTTATGTTAGTATACTTGTACAAAGAATGGGATGGTTATGTTAGGAGAATTGTTGAATGTTATAGTGGTAAGGAATGGGATAGAAAAATAGATGCATTAATAAAAAATAGAGTGTTGGAAAAATGAAGAATTGTATGGAGAGTAAAAAGCGTCTAAATATATATGAAAGTAAATAAAATATTGGGTGTGTGTTAATTTATGATAATATCAAGAAAAGTACTTTACTGTTTAAGGCTCTATCAGGATTGTTAGAAACAAGGGAATATACACATAAGGAAGACAAGGAAAATATTAGGCACCTGCTAATTGAATGTAAATTCTTACAAGCAGAAAAGTACAGATAATGAAATTGTGGGAGAATAAATATAAACAATGTGATTATACAGAAAAAGCATTATTGTATTTTAGACGGGGTTTGGAAAAAGATAAGAGGGATCTAGATATACAGGTCATAGAGTGGATAAAGATGACTTTGTGGAAATGGTATGGAGCAGGATAGAGAAAAATATGGAAAAGACATAGGATGGAGAATGGAAAGGGAACTGGTTTCTCTGAGCATAGTGACTGACAGATTCCTCTATTCATTAAAGGAGAAACCATAACACATTGCATCATATTGCACTGTGTTTGTGATTTGAATGTTTTCTATCCATTTTCAGCTTGCTATATGCATTATGATATACATATATTACTTATATATATATATATATATATATATATATTGCTTTATTTGGTGATGATGATAATTTTCCACATCCTCATATTCACCCTTTTGTCTATACCATTACAATATATATATATATAACACAAATAATATATAATAATATGGAACACTGAAATTAATTTCACAAAATTTAATATCTATAAATATATAAACGAATAAATAAATACTTTTTGATGTATGGTCAACTAGTAGCATAACTGCCACTCTTAATAGAAATTTACTAATAGAATTTTTAAAAAATACAAATTCATTAATGTCACATAACATTAACGTTTTAATATTGTACTGGTCGAAAGACCACCCACACCAACAACCCCAACTCAAAGACAAATTCAAACTCAGTTGAACCAAACTGAATTCAAACCCAACTCATGGGCTCAGATCAAATCAATGGGTGACATATATTGATGGTACATGACTATGTGACAAGAAACTAGCTCAATAGATGATGATGATTTGAGATCCCTGATCTGACTTTACGAATGTATAACAAAATAACTAAGGATGTTTCTAAGTCAACTCATATATATATATAAGTTCGGGTTGCATTAATATTAAAATAATTATTGAATAAGAAAGAAAGTTAAAAACCAAATGTGTTAATAAAAATGTTTAATAACAACAATAATAATTTTGTTCAACTTTTAGATTATGATTATATAGATTACCTCTAGTCCTTAAACAGAGTTTATAATTACAATAAGAATGGTGGTCCCTATTATATGCCAACAACTATTATGCAATATTATGAAAGTCTATATGTCTATGCCCCCAACAAGAAAATAAAGGCAGATAAAGGTATTCAGTGGTGACGGAAATTATGATTCTAATTTTATACGAAAGAATGTGAGATTTATTTTCACATTCGCAAATCAATTCATGAAGAGCAAGATACATATTTAGGGCATAACTTTAACTTTTACTAGAAAACTTATTTAAGGAGAGATGACTAAGAATTTGTTTGACTTTAATGAAATCACTTCATCACGAATTACAAACATAAGAGTGGGCTTTACTGGAACAGAGAGGTAATGGTGCTGATGAATTATGAGCTATAAAATGAAACTGAAATGATAATAGCTTGTCGGTGATTTAAGTAGTATGGCAGCTTGTATTTTACAAGTCTTACTGCCCTTTAAGGAGATGTGGAACATGGGGAAAGCCAGGCTGAGTCATAGCTACGAACCTTTGGTGTTCCAAATATAATATAAGCGGGGGAGGAAGTGCTTTCTTTCTTTATAATTAAAATAACAGTAATATCACCAATGACAAGCCTATGGAGCGGAAGATTGCTCTGTGTCAGCAACGTTCGAAGATGATGACTTGATAGTCACCATTTGAATAATAAAACCCAATTTATTATAGAATGCTCTACATGATGACTTGATCAAATTAATTAAAGTCAAACAAGCTTTTAACTAAAATTATTTTAAAGCAGTTATAAAATTATATTAATTATGCCCCAAATATCATGCCCTTCCTGAATACTAATAGATAGTAAAAACAAATTTTGATTAGAATGTATTCCTTTGATTCCTTTATCAACCCCTTTCCAAAAATATTTTAAGATTGTAAATATAAATAAATAAACATTTGTAAACTAGATAAAAGAGCCAGGGACATAGGTTAGAAATGGAGCTAATGATTTACTATTAGCCAATTATAAAAATAGCAAATATTTAATAAATTCTTTCGACTTGATGATTAATAGAATGGTATAAATTTAGTTCTAATGTGTGGAAATTACTATCAGACTTAATATTTTATTACTTGTATAAGGCAAATGGAACAAAGGAGATCATCGAGTTGAAGGATTATTGGCATATAATTAAAAATAAATGACATTAATAAATTAATCAATACATATATATAATACAATAAATGAACTGCCATCGTAAGAGAAGAAAATTAAGGACTAGAGATTGAGAGAATTACTACATAATTTAAATAGCATAAATAAAAAGAAAATTTTATACAGATTATTACATTACGGAATGAGAAGAGCTTTTAAAGGGAGTGTAAAGTGAAGTTCGGAAACTGGCCAGAAAGTCACAGTTCATTATGAAATTATATTACCATTTCTCCTGGGGCTGGTTCCTTAGTTTACACATCCGAGTTGGTGGAAACATAGGCATGCATTTGGTAAATTACTTGAACAGCATTTTGATTGATTTTTTCATGATTTTTGGGCAGCACAATTGGTCTGGAAAGGATTTAGCAACTTCATTGAAGATTTTCAGGGGACTTTAGGAACAGTAGTCAGATTCCTGAAGTTTACCCCTCACCATGATAGAAATACTATTTAAATTCATAATTTAAAAATGCACAGAGTTTAATGGTACTTCTCTAAAACAAAGATGGCTTTTTCTTCAAACTTTTCAGAGCTATTTATACCATCCTCTGATGCCTTCAGGCTAGAGCTTCTTTCATGATCAAAGTTACAAAATTTTACTATTTGATTTTAGATACATTCCTTTGATAAGGCTTTCAAACTCATTAACTTTGAATTCATTTTCTAATTAGAAAATGAATTTATAAATATAAAAAACGATTTTAATTAGGAATCATCCTTACATTTTAAATTATTATCTTTTGCTAATTAATAAAACTTTCCCCAATGTTTTTGGAAAGGGGCAATCTGAAAGCTTATTGAAAGAATGTAGCTTTTAATCACTAAAATTTGAACAAACTATTTAAAAGTAAAATAAAACATTCCTGACACAATGAAACTTTATAACAAATGTATATATCTAAATATTTATAAATATATACACACAATCCATGCAGTTATAATATATATATAAATTCATGAATTTTATCATGAATTATTTATAATATTGATTTGTTTAAATATTAAAATAGTTTTAACACACATTTTTGTATAATATTATTTTTTTATGAAACTCACGTGTATTGAACATATAAAGCCCCATTGCATTCGAAAAATCATGGTTAGTACTAGGGTTTGAAGTGGGATACATGTGAGATATTATGAAGTTAGGATTGAACTTAGATCCGACTGCTTCAATATGGATAACCAACTTGAATTCATCATATATTTAAAATATGCCACTTTGATTTTTACTTTTCCTTAAGTCATTTTCCACATAGAAAATGAAAACTTTATCATAAGAAAAAAGTCAATAGAAGGTAATTGAATGTTCTTAAACACATATTAAAATGTGATCACAGAATAACAATTTTTATATAATAATTAATCTTCAAAAATATATATATTTTAATGTATATTTTGACTTCCTAATATAAACTTTTACATCACTTCACATGTAACATTATATTTGATAATTTTATCAATAGCTTCTTTTCACCTGGTCATCATTCTTTATGCTTAAACAAGATGTTTTCTCAGATGCAAAACTTTCCATACAATAGTACCACTCATTGCAAGCCACAGTAATCAATGGATGCAGGAAGATTTTTGCATAAAATCCCTATGTAGTGCCTACTCATCCAATATCCCTAGACTAATTTATCAAAGCATTATAATTAGCTAATAAGGTAAAAGGTGGCTGCTGGAGAGTTGTATTCAATCCTAAGTTTGAGGTGCAGTGCTCTTAGATCCAAAGCCCCTCACTAATGAAAGCTACAAGCTAGAAACCAGCTTGGGAATATTGGGTGAGTAGACATTAGATAGGGATTTTATGAAAAAAACCTTCCTGCATCCATTAATTCCTCTGGCTTGCATGGATAGGTGCTACTGTATGGAGAGTTTTGCTTCTGTGTAGCATACCTTCTGTTGGTAATTTACCTGTTATTATTTGGTGCTACATTAAATGTTGCATTCAAGTGAAAAGAAACACTCCACAGGATAATACATTTTTGACATATATTTCAATATTTGGACTATTGACCACTTTAAAATTTAAACAATATTTTATTTCTAAATAAAAATGTTTTAAAAACAAATCATTTGTGCTAATTGGAACTTTTAACTGGGGGTGTATACATCCTCTAATAAGATTTTATAAATATCTTATAACTCATATTATATTCTCTTCACAAATTTAAATGAATATATATATATATATATAATAACGGTCGGATAGAAAGCGAATTTGAAGACTTACCGCATCTGCACTACAGAGCGCCACTAGGCCATTTGAATCTAGAAAATTTATAGAGTAGGCAGATACATGCTGTTAAAGATCCAACTTTTATTTATATTTAGACCATTAGCCCTTGCCACTAGCTCAGTGGGGACACAGAGATAATAATATTTAACTTTGTTTAATTTTTTATCTTAAATATATAAAAAAATAAAGCCACTGCCAGTAATTAACACACAAACAACATTTATTAATGCACATATATAATCATTTAAAATTTAAGGAATAACATTTATTAATTTAGATTTATTTTTAACTTTTAATTTAAATTATTATTTTAAAATTTTAAACCATCCGTACAGTGAATTTAATAATATATTTTTTTAAGATTGTCGAGTACGAATAGACTACATAGATTGCATTTGAAAAGAAAATATTCTATCCTTTATTTAACCTTAGGGCAAAAGTTCGCAGTCAAACCGGCATCAATCCATCTGATACATTGATGTATTCAATGCAGCATGAAAATACAACAGCACAAAATACCATACTGTCAGAAATGTACATCTGAACAGCATGGTTAGAGAAGACATTGTCTCTTGATCAATACAGTATTGTTACATCTGTATGGCAAGAAGAACAATAAAAAGACTCCATAGGAAGGGACTGCATTTTCCATCTTATTATCCCCTTTCATAAGCAAAAAGGGGGTGTGCAGCATATAATGGAGATCCTGCACATAGCAAAACTCATGCTACATTTACTAATTACACCAATATATCCAACTGATTAACCCAATCTAACTACGAAACAAATAACCTAAGATTACCCTCCCCTAATTAATTAATATAACTTTACAAATCTATATAGCCATTCATGCCCGACTTATGTTTAACATTTATATAATTTTGCACAGATGAATTTTATAAAATTTTGTTTTTTAATGTTGAGTATAGATCGACTACATACATTACACACTCAAAAACATTTCAAAATAAACATAAACAATCAAAATATAAAGTCATTGATGTAATTGCAGAGGGAATTTACAAGAAACCCAATGGCATTCATCATAAGATGCCACATTGACACCAATGCCTTAAAAGACATCCGAATAAATACATTTTAGATACTCACCATAAGGTATCATTATTTACCGAATGACTATATATTTTAATCAAATATGAAAACAAAACATAATTAAACATGAACGAATCCATGCAAGCATCCAAACCCAACTTAAATTTAATGCATTTAAATAATTTATACAATATTAATAAAAATAAAAAAATAAAAATGGAAATGATTTTTTTTTTAGCAAACTTAAATGTATAAAATTTAAACATTAATTATCAATTTGAAAGTCAGATAAAAGTTTCTTTTAAAATTTAGGTTAGCTGAATATTAAAAGCTTGAACGAAAGTTCTTAATTATTTTTAAAATTTATAGTTCATATTCTTACAGAAGAAGAATCCCGGTTCCTGGTTCCAATTCCTGTGACGTCTATTTGAAGTCTGGTCTGTTGTTCTGGAGGCGGCCTTAGCTGTTTCAATCCTTGTATTACAGTCATATCATTTTTAAATAAATGAGAGAGGGTCACAGGTGTGTCTTATCATGCCTCTCAAAAACAATCAAGCTGGAACTGTTCTTAATTTCAATATTTTTCCTTTTATAGTACTCCTCTGGATTCATTGAACATTGTTTCCTGTTCCAATAATTTCCATTAAGGTCTGAGCAATTGGTTACTGCTTCTGTTGGACATCTAATTTATTTTTGTTCTCTTATCTATATTTTATCTGACTTTTTTATATAAGAGCCCCAAGGGCTAGTTTGCTTTTTGTTTAATTAATAAACACATCATTTCCATTTACAAAAATATTTTATCTTTAGATCTTGTACTTTTTTATAAAAAAGTACGTTCAAATATTTTTTTTTTAGAAAAATAATTTTTTAAAGTTTTGCATCTGTGCAAATATATATATACACGTTTAACAGCTCTTTAATTTTTTTAGCTTTTAGTTTTTATTTATGAACTTAAGAAAAAAAAATTAATGTAATGGCATATACCATTACAATATATATATATATAGTCATGTGTAAATGAAATTATTTAGCAAAATAGTCAAAGGTGTGGATTCCAGTAAAAAAAAAAAAACAGAAAATATGCAAAAAAATAGTAATAAAGAATATGAATTAATGATTTCTGCAAAAGTGATCGTATAGACAAATTCAAAAAATTTCTAAACTGAATAAATGATGGTGATAATGCAACAAGTTTAAATTGTAAATAAAAATGCTGTTGACATAATCTATATACAAGGTATTGATATAAACTGATAATAGGAGATCATTTTGAAATGCATAAATGGTAAGATACTTTATTCTTATGAATAGGTACATATCATAGAATAGATGTTAACATGAGGAGTTTGTTCCTGTACATTTGACTGGTCACATATTTCTCAAACCAGAATAATAGGCAATTAGTATATACATATTTTTTTACAATGTGATGTTTGATATTCTTCTGGATATTATAGTGTGGATATTAGTATTAAATTATTTCTTGTGTAAAAGCTGTGTAATCTCACATTAAAACTTTAAACACTACATAAGTTTGCAACTGATTGAAGATATCTTCAAGTATGAAATGAAAAAGTCATAAACATGAATATATTTTTTTGAAATTGGATAATCATTTTGTTCTGGAATTCAGACCTCATTTGATGATAAGAGATTCTCCTTTGAATGCATGGATTGTGAGAAAAAGTAGTCCGATATTTTTACATTAATTATTATTTATAATGGGTAGTCTTAACCTGAATATTGCATTGGTATAGATCTTATATTCTTTCAATACAATAATCATTTATTATATATTAGTATATGCAATAAAACATTGTGACCAATCTATTCCACTTAAAATTTGTAAACTATTTTATAGCATCACATTCCAAAGTTATCTACATAACTCTTTATAAGAATTGGACTCCAGGCTATAGTATAAATATTTGTTTCTGGGTATCAGTTCTCGTCTTTCTTCAAACCATCTAATGTAAGCTCGAGTAATCAGTAGATTTTAATCCCATATCTGTACAGGTTTTCGGTTTCTATTTTATCCGTGAGATCTTAGTATTCAAAGCTTGTGCCAACAAACTAGTATAATTATACAGATATAATACCAGATAGTAATTCTGCATTTTGATAACTTCATTTGTAATGGTGTCAGATGTATTTTGTTGCATAGGTAAATTATCCTGCGTTTAAAACTTTAAAATTGATTTCATAATTAACATTAGTTTGAGTAGAATGAAAAAGATAAATGTGATTACTAAGTAGCATAAATGCAAATTTCAAATTCTTAATCTGAAGTCTAATAATAAATGCAAAAGTGAAAACTGACCTGTAAGTATAATAGTAATATCATCTAGTAATACTTTGGTTACTAAAGCTTACATTAAGTCTGGAATAGGTTGAAAAATCTTGGAAGCATCATTTAACATACGAAAATTATGCTTTACAAGATTGTAAATACCTAACCTGAAGTCATTTTGCTACTGTTATGCTATTCAAACTAATAAAAATATTCAAAATCATTATCTATTTGATTTCAAGCCAGATTACAGCACTATTTATATAAATATGGCATTAGATCAGAAGTAATATGTCTCATTATTATACGTTATCAAAATGATATCAGTATTTTGATTTCCATATCTATATTTTAGAGTCATGCAGTGCTGCAAGAAGTATTTTGTAGATTAAAATGAGAAGTTAAAGGAATGAAGGTAAATGGGGATTAGTTAAGTCATTTATATTTTGCAGATGATGTAGTTGTTTTTGCAAATAATGCGTTAGAGTTACAGGAAATGTTGCAGGAGTTATCAGAAGATAAATGTTAAAAAGACTAAAATAATGTTTAATAAATTTTCTCAAAATATGAAGATAAAGATTGATTATGATGAGTTAGAAGAAGTTAACAGTTACAAATACCTTAATCAGATTATTAATCAGATGGAAACATAATGAATGAAATTAATAATAGAATTAAACTTGGTTGGAGTGCTTTTGGTAGAAGTAACTTGATACTAAAAGGAAATATGCCTTTCTGTTTGAAAAGGAAGGTTTTAAATAAATGTGTTTTGCCCGTTCTTACTTATGGATCTGAGACTTGGACACTTAACAGAAGAGCAATACAGAGACTTCAGATCACTCAAAGAAGTATGGAGATATGCATGTTGGGAGTAACAAGAAGAAATCGAAAACGCAATGTATGGGTAAGAGAACAAACAGGTGCAATGTATGAGTAAGAGAACAAACAGATGTTACTGACCTCATTGAAAAAGTTAAAAGACTGAAGTGGAGTTGGGCTGGACATATTGCTAGAAGAGATGATAATAGATGGACAATTGAAATTTTAAACTGGATTCCAAGAGATTGTAAAAGACCCAGAAAGAGACCACATGTAAGATGGACGGATGAAATAAGAAAGTGTGCAGGAGTGATGTGGAGAAGAGAAGCTAAAGATAGGAAAAGATGGATTGAACTTGGAGAGACCTTCATCCTGCAGTGGATTGATAATGGTTGTTGATAATGATGATGATGCATGATATGGTCCATAAATGAATGTTTGCGAATCAGTGATCATTACTAACGATGGTCAATAGCCAGAATCTAGTTTGGAAAATCTGCTTAGCACCAATATCAGGTAATCATTAGTATTTCACGATTAGATTAATGAGCCTAATGTAAAATGAGATATGTGAATGTGTAGTGATTATTTTTTATAATATATATATATATATATATATATATAAAAATATATATCATATATATATATATATATCAGATATATATATATATATATATATAGGGAAACGTTCTTGCCTTGGAGAAACTCTAGCAAAAATGGAATTTTTTCTTTTTCTTATCATCCTTGTTCAGCATTTTACTTTCGAACCTCCTCCAAGTGGTTATCTTCCTCCATTGTCAGAATGCAAAGATGGAAGTAGCTTAAGACCATTGAGTTTTGAATTTTGTGCAATTACAAGATAAGCTAATTTATGTTAAATTATTTTGAAACTGTTTTATTACTTCCAATTGTAATATTAAAAAGATTAAAATGTGATATAACTCAATTCATTTTGCAAAAAGTAATAATAATAAAGCAGAATATTTTTTATTCTAACTCGTTTTCTTTACTTTGTTCTTTATATATATATATATATATCTTCATATGAATGTTTTTGTGGGTTACAGATATAAAAAATATATTTTTGAGATTTATCCATGTATGATTGTAATTAGATATTCCAATGTTTCAATTTGATCACACAAGGTCTTAACTGGGAAATAAATATTATTTAATTGTACATAATATATATATGATCACTAGATGGAGCTTACCAATAGCTCTAATCAAGCTTTATTTTAAACAGGCAAAACTTTCCATACAGTAGGGCCACCCTGTGCCAACAAGAGTAATCAATGGATTCCAGAAGGCTTGTGCATAAAATTTCCATCAAATGCCTACTCATCCAATATCCCCAGATTAGTTTCTGGCTTGTGGCCTTCATTAGTGAGGAGCTTTGGATCTGAGAGCACTGCATTTATGGAGAGTTTTGCCTGTTTAATAACAGTTATGTGCTAGCATAAGAGATGAAGATCATGTGATGTTTAGTGGTTCAAGCTTTATTTTATAAGTGCCGAAAAAGAAAGAATTCAAAATCTCTATCGGAAAGTCCTTATCTCAGACCAATCATTTTCAAGCTTATGGATTATGGTAAGCTTCATCTAGTGATCATTAAATGCAAGCTTAAAAGCAAGTTACGAAATTTATGACATTTTATTAATTATATATATATATTATAACGGTTGGGGTGATCAGAAAGTCTTACTGTATCTGCACTACAGGGTGCCACCAGGCTATTTAAACCTAGAAAATTTATAGAGTAGGCAAATATGCACTGTTAAGATCTAACTTTTACATATATATTTTATTCTGACCGTCAGCCCATGCCACTAGCTCAGGGAACAGCAGAGATAATTTATAATATAGATACTTAAAATATATTTTAATATTAAAAAATAAAAACCACTGCCAGTAATAACACACACACACAAACATTTATTAAACATATATAAGTTTTAGAATCATTTTAGTATCACTTTTACTTTAAAATTTAACTTACATTTTGACTTTTATTTTAGAATTTAATTTACATTTTAACTTTTATTTAAGAAGTTCACACAGATGAATTTAATATTTTATTAGAGTGTCAAGTATGAATAGACTACATAGATTGCATTTGAAAAGAAAATATTCTATCCCTTATTTAACCTTAGGCCAAAAGTTCACAGTCAAACCAATGCCAATCTATCTGATATATCGATGTATTCAATGCAGCATGAATACGACAGCACAATACCATACTGTCAGGAATGCACATCTGAACAGCATGGTTATAGAGAAGAAATTGTCTCTCATCCAGTACAAGAATGTTACATCTGTCTGGTGAGAAGAACAATAAAAAAACTCCATAGGAAGGGATTGTGGTTCTTTTTCCTGACTTACGATCCCATTCCATAGGCAAAGGGGGTAATCCACGGAGCAGGAAATACCATCTGTCTCTGATGGTCAATAAGAAATAGGTTTATTTCACCCAAATGTGGCATATCATGTGATCCTGCCCATAGCGGATCTCATACTACATTTACTAATTACACCAATATATCCAACCGATTAACCCAATTTAACTACGAAACAAATAACCTAAGATTAACCTTCCCTTAATTAAACTAATATAACTTTACAAATCTATGCAGCCATTCATGCCCGACTTAAATTTAACATTTTACAAAAAAAAAGTCATAATAAAAACTTAAAAGAAAGAAAAAATTAATTAATGGAAATGATTTTTAAAAAAAAATACATTCAATAAAATAATTAATAAATAATTTAGTCAGATAGGAAATTCTACTTCTATTTAAATATTGAGAAGTTTAGAATTTAGAGTTCTTATTGTTTTCAAATTAATGTTCATTAGAGTTCATAAAGTTCTTACGGTTTTAGAAAAGTTCATCCTTTACAGTTGCTTGCAATTTGGGATCCAGCGTTAATTCCCCTGATGTCCTGTGGTCCGCAATATAGAAAAATGATTGGTCATTTCTCTTTCTTTTTTTAGAAAAACTGAAGGGATTGAAGAGTGCATCTTTTCAATCCCTTCTCCTTCAACTCTCTTCGCACTAACACACATAGCACACCTCTGCTTTCACATCTCTATCTTCTTTTTAATTATTTCCAAGCTTTTCCTTTTATTGTAAACTTTCAGATCCAGTGGAAATTATGTCATGACGATGATGATCCTTTCATTGAGGTCCATTTCCTGAGGGATTTCTTTTATTGGCTATTAGTTTCTATTGTTTTCTTCTCTCCTATCTGACCTTTACTTATACATTTTGAAATGCCCAAGGGCTAGTTTACTTTTAACTAATTAAAATAATCATTTCCATTTTACACAATAGCATTAATTAAATTTGTACATTCTTAAAGATATATTTTTATCTTTAAATCTTTTTAAGTTTTTGTTGAAAATTTAGTTTTAAAACTTTTTCTTTTTTTAAACAAAGTTTTCTTTTAATAATTTTTCATCTGTGCGATTTTATATATATAAAGTTTAGATGACTTTTAACTTTCAATTTTTATTTCTTAAAAAAATTTTTTTTTATTTGTGAACTTTTAATTTTAATGTCTAATTTTTAAAATAAATAATGTAATGGCATGTGTGTCCATTACATATCAGTAAACTTGCTTAAAAAAACAAACAAACAAAAAAAAAATTTACTTAGGGTTAGTAATTACGGTACACGATTAATGAAAATTTACAAAGACATTCGGTTAGTAATTTTACAAAAAGACTATATACAAAAAAGAAAAATGTTGACTATCATTTTCCTATGAACCATCTACGTTTATGCCTCCTCCCCCCAAGAGTTCCTTTTTCTCTACATTTCATTTTTAAACACATGGCATGACAAGCAAATTATTTATTTAGGAAGGTTGCATTGAAGTAAATACATTTTAAGAGATAATGGGTTTATACCTGTATATTTGCAGCACAATTATATATACCACCAACTTATTTATGATTAATTGAAATGCTTAAATGGGGATTACACTGAGGTAGATTTCCAAGGGACACTCATTGTAAGGTATCACATTTACAATCATAAACTTATGTGGCTGTGTGCGCCTATACACATTAAAGCATAATATATATCAACACACAAAAAAAACTTATATTAATTGCAACCTTTTTACTTTTAAAAAAAATTATAGTTTTAAAATTATTAATATCTTTTCTTTCTCGTTTTTAATATATGTTCTATTTCTTTCTGGCAATGCTTTTATAAAATTTAAAGTATACAACTAGATAAAAACATTTCATTAAAAAAAATTTACTCAGGGTACTCGTGGTTTATTAAACATCGGTCCACATTGGGAGTCCAATTATAACGCTTGGATGGAATTTTAGTCTTCTGTATCTGCCATACAGGGTGCCACCAGGCTATTTGAACCTGGAAAATTTATAGTAGTAAGCAGATACACAAGTTAAAGATCCACATTTTTACATATCTATTTTATTCCGACCGTCAGCCCATGCCACTAGCTCGAGGAACAGCAGAGATCATTTATAATATATAATTTTACTTAAAATATATTTTCAATATTAAAAAATAAAAGTCACTGCCAGTAATAGCACACAAACATTTATTAAACATATATAAATTTAAAATTATTTTAGTATGTTTACTTTAATTTTTTTTTTATAAAACATTAAAACTTTACCTTAGATTTTAATTCACAATTTAACTTTTTTTATTTTATTTTAGAAGTTTGCACAGATGAATTTAATATTTTATTAGTGTCGAGTATGAATAGACTACATTGATTGCATTTGAAAAGAAAATATTCTATCCTTTATTTAACCTTAGGCCAAAAGTTTGCAGTCAAACTAACATCAATCTATCTGATATATCGATGTATTCAATGCAGCATGAATATGACAGCACAATACCATACTGTCAGAAATGCACATCTGAACAGCATGGTTATAGAGAAGAAATTGTCTCTCATCCAGTACAGGAATGTTACATCTGTCTGGTGAGAAGAACAATAAAAAAAACTCCATAGGAAGGGATTGCGGTCCTTTTTGCCGACTTACGATCCCATTCCATAGGCAAAGGGGGTGATCAACAGAGCAGGGAATACCATCTGTCTCCGATGGTCAATAAGAGAAATGGGCTTATTTTGCCCAAGTGTGGCATATAATGTGATCCTGCACGTAGCGGATCTTCATACTACATTTACTAATTACACCAATATATCCAATCGATTAACCCAATTTAACTACGAAACAAATAACCTAAGATTAACCCTCCCTTAATTAAACTAATATAACTTTACAAATCTATGCAGCTATTCACTCCCGACTTAAATTTAACATTTATTAAAAGTTGTTTAACAAAAAAAAAAAAAAATCATAATAAAAACTTAAAAGAACGAAAAAAAAAAAACTTAATGGAAATGATTTTTAAAAAAATACATCAAATAAAATTAATTATTAATAATAATTTACATTGGTCAGATAGGATTCTATTTCTATTAAATACTGAAAAGGTTTTGTAATTAAAGTTCTTACTGTTTTGGAATTAATGTTCATTAGAGTTCATGAAGTTCTTACGGTTTTAGAAAAGTTCATCCTTTACAGTTGCTTGCAATTTGAGATCCAGAATTAATTCCCCCAATGTCCTGTGGTCTGCAATATAGGAAAACGATTGGTCATTTCTCTCTCTTTTTTTTTTTTTTAGCAAAACTGAAGGGATTGAAGAGTGCGTCTTTTCAATCCCTTCTCCTTCAACTCTCTCCACACTAACACATATAGCACACTTCTGCTTTCACATCTCTATCTTTTTTTTTAATTATTTCCAAACTTTTCCTTTTATTGTAAACTTTTGGATCCAGTGGACATTACATCATGATGATGATGATCTTTTCATTGAGGTCCATTTCCTGAGGGATTTCTTTTATTGGCTATTAGTTTCTATTGTTTTTTCTCTCCTATCTGACCTTTACTTATACATTTTGAAATACTCAAGAGCTAGTTTACTTTTAACTAATTAAAATAATTATTTCCATTTTACACAATAGCATTAATTAAATTTGTACATTCTTAAAGATATATTTTTATCTTTAAATCTTTTTAAGTTTTTGTTGAAAATTTAGTTTTAAAACTTTTTCTTTTTTTTTTAATAGTTTTCTTTTAATAATTTTTCATCTGTGCGATTTTATATATATAAAGTTTAGATGACTTTTAACTTTCAATTTTTATTTCTTAAAAAAAAAAAATTTTATTTGCGAACTTTTATTTTTAATGTCTAATTTTAAAAATAAATAATGTAACGGTGTGTGCCTGTTACAATGTATATATATAGTTGCCATCTATTTCATAATCAGTTATGGCATGAACTGAGGATAACAAACAAATGTAGTATTATAAAAATTTTAATGAAATTTATTAAAATTATTATTTTGGAAAAAAATATTAGAAGAATATAATAGAATAGATTAAACTTTTTAAAAGTAATATTTTAGAATAAAGTATAAGTAATTATATACTAGATTTTATTATAATTTTCTAAATTTAAAAAAAAAACTAAATAATCAATTTTTTTATAATACATTAAAATAGTGGAACTAACTTTCTTATCAAAGATATAAATTTCGAATTAGAAATACATACTTAAAATAATGTATATTTAAATTAATGTTTGTATAAATGTTTACTAAAGAAAACAACAGTAATTATATTAGTAATAAAGAAAAATAGATTTTAAAAAATTTAATTAAAAATCTAAACTCTCATTTAATTAAAAATATAAATAAGGAGATGAAAAAGATTAAGATTAATGTTTAATTTTAGATTTCAATTTTTGTGCTGAGAGATAAAACATTTGAAAACAAGGTAAAATTAGAAGATAATCTCCTGTAGCTCTTCATGTGTCCATCTCTCAATGGGGTGTTCAATGTTATTGTTTCCCTGTAAATTTAGATTGTTAATATCACTCTGTCTTTTCTAAATCTTTCAGTTTGTATTACAATAATTTTTTCTTCCACCCTGTGTGATTGGTATGCTAATTTGGCTATATTCGCATATGTTTCATTTTTGGTTGTCTGTGTTTAAGCCACTGTTGTCTATTTTGGTGCTTAGAACCTGTTTTTTTTTTATCTGATGCTATTTTTTAATTTTGGTGTGTGTGCTAATTTCATATAAAATATATGTATTACTCACTTCTTTGACTTAGGAGAGATCTATTTTACCTAATATTGTTATTTTCTTGTCTTTAGTTATCTTCATTGCAAGATTTTAATGCTTTTACTGATCTTTTTCTTAGAGGCTGTAATAATCTGCTCCTTCCCCTACAATGTAGGCCTCCTCATTTATTATTATTATTATAAGCAGGATTAATATATGTTATATAATATCTCTTAGCCAATAATAAAGAATATTACATTCTTTATTACAATAACATTTTATTAAAACTAATGCCAATTTATTGTTGAAGTGGTACTTATTTTTTAGACCATACAATCTGCCTGATGGCTCTTTTTATGTGTAGAAACAAAAATGCCATTTATATGGCCAAACTTACAGCCTCTAGAACAGTTCTGTTCATATTAGCCATTGCCCCCCCCCCCCGCACATTCCAATGCTACGTGCTGACATTCTCCCTTGCTGATCATGAAATTGAACAATAAAGACAAAAAGTCCGGAATGGTAAGTTTATTAAAATAAAAGCTGTGTTTTTAAAAGAAAAAACCCAAAGTAACTTGTTCGTTGCCAATAAAGAATTAAGTAGATAAATTAATTTATAGTTTGTTTTCAATCCAACTTCTATTTTTTATTTTTTAATTAATCTCAAAATAATATCTGAAATCGGACAGTAAAACAAAAAAGTTCATCATGGTAACGTTATTAAAATAAAAGCGTCTTTTTAAAAGCAAAATCAAAAAAGTTTTTCATTTCCAATATAAAAAAAAAAATAGATAAATTAATGTCTTATTTTATATATATATATAAGTATACTACCAGACATCGAATAATTTAGGCCTTTTTTTTTATTACCATAAATCTGATAATAAAGAAAGGCCGGCCAGATAACTAACATACACATAAAAAACACCATCATGTGGCTTGTAATGGACTAAAAAAAAGAACCAAAAAGATTTGTAAAATTTTAATAATAAAATAACTTTTTAAAATTAATTCATTTCTTTTGGAAAAACTGCTATCTAGGATTTTTCAGTCCTTTTGAACTAAAATTTGGTACAGTGGTATTAGAGCTGTGACATGAAGAATTATAATCATTTAATCATTAAATTAATTAGGTTATTAAATCAAAAACATATTTTAAAATCTACATTAAAAAAAAAACAATTTAACAAAAAAAAAATACAAAAAAACATTAATGTGAAGAATAGTTAAAATGTGTGTTTAAATCAAATTGAGTGTGTGTTTGCACATGCATATTCTGCATAATCCATTTTAATACATTGTACAGGCTTACACCTGCATTTATATTTGTAATATATGTGGGATTCGAACTCAGACTTTCATACGACCTACAACTCTCAGTGCCATGTTGAAACGATAAATAATCACCAATGTATGTATTTCGTGCTAAACCAGCACTCATCAGTTGGTTCAGATTACCATCTCCACACATATATACAATTAGTACTCAGCTTTATATTAAGATAACCAATCTTCATACTTTAATGAGTGCTGTTTTAGCATGAAATACTTATATTGGTGATTATTTCTTTTCAACATGTGTGTGATCAGGTGGGTTAGCAATATAAAATGGCACTGAGAGTTGTAGGTCATGTGAAAGTCTGAGTTTGAATCCTGCATATATTACATATATAAATGCAGGTGTAAGCCTGTACAATGTATTAAAATGGAATATGCAGAATATGCACATGCAAACACACACTCAATTTGATTTAAACACGAATTTTAACTATTCTTCACATTAATGCTTTTCGTATTTTTTTTTGTCAATTTTTTTTTTTTAAATGTAGATTTTAAAATGTTTTTGATTTAATAACCTAATTAATTTAATGATTAAACCATTATAATTCATGTCGCAGCTCTAATACCACAGTACCTAAAATTCTTATTTTTTCTTTTTAATATTGCATAGGTATCTTCAAGTACAGGCTTTGAGCAGGCGTCCTGTAAGCATTGTAGTGATTATAATTATATCTTATAGTATTCTTGTAGAAGCATTTAATCAGCATAAAAACACTGAAAACATTTTTTGTTCAGACTAATTTAAAAAATTTAAAAATTCATGCGCGTTTAAAAAAGTCAAATGTCAATATTAAAAAGTTATTAAATAATCGCATTAAAAAATATTAAATGAGAATTTAAACTTCAGGGGATTGAAAAATGTTAGCATTTATAAACAAGTATTAAAATAATGGAGCGAAATAGCCTCTTTATTTAAATTTCACAAATGTATTTGTATTTAAAATCCTTGTAACAAGGAATATGCATTCATTGTTACTTACTACAAACACTAAACAACAGTGCCCATTTTTGCAGCAATATCTTAATTATATAAAAATTTGTTAAAATTATATAAAAATATCGCTAAAATAAAAAAATACATTATATTATTTAGAAGTCAAATTTCTTAGCTAGCAAAGAGTAATTGTTATAAAAATTAATGAAATAAATTCCATATACTTACTGTTCTTATTCAACCTACTAAAATGTTAGGTAAACATGAACTTACCAGGTCATGACAAAATTCGAATTTTTGTCCTATGTCACCTATTTTGTTTGTGTTGTATTTGAGTGAAATGGAAAGAGCAATAAAAAGATTAGGAAGAGGGATAGAGATACCGTTAATAGGTAGTAAGGGAGTATATATTTTGTCAGGTCTTTTTTTTTGCGGATGATATATTTTCGTGTGCAAAAAAAAGAGAAGATATGGAAGTTATGTTGAGGACATGTGCAAGGGTGGGTAAAGAAGAGATGGGGATTAAATTTAGTGAAGAAAAATCAAATATAATGATGGTTAATACTGAGGAAAGAGAAGATATAGAATTTTTATTGGGAGATATTAAGTTAAGTGTGGTGAATAGATATAGTTATTTGGGAATTATTTTAAGTAATCAGAAAAATTATTTGGATGAATGGGAGAAAAAATTGATAAATGAAGCAAAGAAAAGAAAGGGATTGATAAAGAAATTAACAGTATTTTCATATAATAAATATGATGTAGCTAGAATTATATTGAAAGGAGTTGCAGTAGCAGGGTTAACATATGGCAATGATGCATTATATGTTAGTAAAAAGATATTAGATTATTTAGAAAAAGCTCAAAGGGAAGTAGGAAGACATGCATTGGATGCAGAAGTATGGACAGCAAGGGAGGCAATTCAAGGAGAAATGGGATGGTCAAGTTTTCATATGAGAGATGCAAAAAGTAAAATGAAAATGTTTGGTAGATTGCAGTTTATGGATAATAAAAGAATAGCTAAAATAGTATTTAATTGGGTTATGAGTAAAGGGCAGGTAACAAGATGGGTGAGAAAGGTAATGTGGTATGCAAAAGATTTGGATAAAGAATTTATATCAGTATATTTGTACAAAAAATGGGATGATTGTGTTAAGAGGATTATTGAGTGTTATAGTAGTAAAGAATGGGATAAAAGAATAAATTTATTAATAAAGACTAAGGAGTTAGAGAGATGGAGAAATAGTATGGAGAGTAAAAAGAGTTTAAATATATATAAAAATAAACAGAATATTAGATGTGAGTTAATATATGATAATAGTAAGGAAAGTAGTTTATTGTTTAAGGCTCAAACGGGATCTTTAGCTACAAAAGAATATACATGTAAATGGAAAAATATGGGTGATTTATTTTGTAAATTATGTAAGGAAGGAATTGAAAATATTAGGCATTTGTTAATTGAATGTAAATGTTTGAAAACAGAAAGGGTACATATAATGAAGTTGTGGAAAAATAAATATGAAAAGAGTGATTATACAGAAAGTGAATTATTGGTTTTTATGCTGGGTTTGGGAAAAGATAAGGGGGATTTAGATATAAAGGTTATAGAGTTGACAAAAATTATGTTGTGGAAATGGGATAGAGCAGATTATGGGTAAATTTAGAGTGGGGAATGTAAAAGAAAGTGGCTAACAGGTTTATCTGAGCATAATTGCTGAGATATTCTTGACTTCGTTTAAAGAGAAGCCATAATACATCACATCACATCACATTGTAATTTTCACTTATACAAAAGATAAAATTTTCAAAGCAAATTCCTATAGGTAGGATTGAAATAAAGTATTGCTGGTAGTATGAAATTGATTCATTGTTTTGGGCCACTTTTTACAAGTTTATTAATTATAAATGAACTTATTAAACTACAATGGACTAATTATGAATGAACTTATTACGGAATATGCATAAAATGTTGACTGCATAATATCCGGGCCTTTTATTTTGTTATTATTTTAATAAATTATTTTTTATCAGATATTTTTTATAATATAATTATATGCCGCCATTTATTTGATATTTCACAACAAATTTTTAAATAATTCGACAAGAAACACTCTGGTGAAAAAAATTTGGACTACAAAATTTTGTCGTGACCTGGTAAGTTCATTACCAAATGTTACTGAAGTGACTTGTATTTGAGACATCAAAATAACTGTCAATTTAAAAGGAGAGAAAAGACTGGAGACATTTGAGTAAGGGTAAACATGAACTTGCCAGGTCACGACAAAATTTTGTAGTTCAAATTTTTTCACTAGAGTGTTTCTTGTCAAACTATTTAAAAATTTGATATGAAATATCAAATACAAGGTGGCATAAAATTATATTATAAAAAAAATAATTAATAACAAATAATTATATTATAAAAATATCTGATAAAAATAATAACATTTATTCTTCCAACATTCAGAATTACTGTCCATTATATTTTTGGGACTGATGTCCATCTTTGCGCGCTTGTATAAGTGAAAACTACAATGGTCAGTAATTATGAATGTTGGTAGGATAATTATGTTGTTTTTATTTTAAATTATTTTTATCAGATATTTAATTATTTTTTATAATATAATTTTATGCACTGCCATGTATTGGATATTTCACACATTTTTAAATAATTCGACAAGAAACACTCTGTTGAAAAAAATTTGAACTACAAAAAAAAATTTGAATTTTGGCGTTACCTGGCAAGTTTATGTTTACTGGCATAGGGTACTATTCTTAAGCAGGCACCTCCTTGCTAACCACTTCATTGCTAACTCTGGAGTTCATCCATCAACAGCCATGAAGTCCAATTTTCTATGCGAAAATCTGAATATCTGCAGCATGTAACACTTCATTCTCTGGCACTACAACTATATTATCATTTGCAGGATTCATTTTATGGACTACGTCTGAAAACTGAAAAACTCTTAGAAAGCCATGTCTTACAACTTTGAAAAGCTTGTAAAAAGTGTCCCAAGACAATGTAACAATTTCACACTACCAGCAATACTTTATTCCAATCCTACCTATAGGAATTTGCTTTGCAAATTTTATCTTTTGTATAAGCAAAAACTACAATGGAGAGTAATTTGACAAGAAACACTGTGGTGAGAAAGATTTGAAACAAAAATTTGAATTTTATTGTGATCTGGTAAATTCATGTTTACCATGAACTTTTATTCTAGAAACCGGTTAGTTTGTACAGAGTAATAAAACATGGAAACATTCATTTATAAACATCAACTATTATTTACATAGATAATTTTTTTGAAAATTTATCGTTCCAAGGTTATTCCTGTCATCTTTAAGATTATATTAGAATCAGTTGTGCTAGTGTAGGCACTCCATATAAAGCGATCTCTATTCCTTTCATACCTGATTCATACTAATAAGGCAATTATAACATTACAGAAATCAGATCATTGAGTGGTGTCAGTTATCAGGAAGTATAGATGTCAATTATCAGCTCAATAGCATATAAGATTGAAATTGAATCTATATTGCAATTGAATCTATGTTGCCAAGGAAATCCCTCATTGTTTAGAAAGTTACAGATACTTAATGCATAAGACTAAACTTAGTTATTTATTTATGAAGGTCTACCATTATTTACCATTGAAGATAGATTAAATTATTTAATGCTTCAAAGTGATCCCTGTCATCTAAATAAAAAATATCAGCATCAGTTATTTAAATGTAAGCACTGTAAAGTGTGTAGTAGTTTTCTTTTTTGTCTTGATGTACCAAAATAATTAACAAATATCACACAATGTAGATCATTAATTAAGGTCAGTTATCAGAATTTGTATGATAGCTTTAAATTTTCCATTATCCAAAGTATTCCCTCTTCATTTGGACAAACTTCATCATGTTCAGTTAGTTTACCTCTTTTCTAGTTACAATTATGATTATACAGAGTTTTAGCCTTAGTGATACATTAATGAGTCAATTATTAGTTTCATAGGGTGTGGTTTTAAATTTCCTATAATGCCAAGGCAATACCACTTTGTCTGAGTCTTAATAAATATTTTAATATGGTTTGATTACAATTAACTTCATGCAGGGAATTGATCTTGATTATTCATTTGTTAGTCAGCAATCTGTAAAAAGAGAGTAACTTTTGAGGGATCACAGGTCCGCAGTGCTCCCACGTCATCTGATAAATTGCATCGGGACCAAGTGTCCCGATATAACCACTCTGGAGCCAATAATCTATCCCTTTTTTATACCTTACGTGATAAAAGTCATTCATCTTCTTTATTTTATTTATACACAGTCTTAGTAGATGCTATATAATGTCTTAGTCAATAACAAATAATATTAAATTCTTTATTGCAATAACATTTTTATTAAAACTAATGCAAATTTATTGTTGAAGAAAATGAAATGTTTATGAAATTTTAATAATAAAATAACTTTTTAAAATTTATTTATTTCTTCCGGAAAAACTGCTATCTAGAATTTTTCACTCCTTTTGAACTAAAATTCTTATTTTTATTTTTTTTAATATTGCATAGGTATTTTCAAGTATAAGCTTTGGGCAGACGTCTTGCTCTCCAGTATTCTAAGCATTCTAATGATTGTAATTATATATTATAGTATTCTTGGAGAAGTATTTAATCAGCCTAAAAATACTGAAAACATTTTTTGTTGAGACTAATTTTAAAAAATGTAAAAGGTCATTCAGGGTTTAAAAAAGTCAAGTAACAATATTAAAAAGTTATTAAATAATCGCATTAAAAGATGTTAAATGAGAATATAAACTTCAGGGGATTGAAAAATATTAATATTTATAATCAAGTATTAAAATAATGGAGAGGGGGGGGTAGCCTTTTTATTTTTTCTTTATTTAAATTATGATAAAGTCATTGTAACAAAGAATGCATTTGTAACAAAGAATATGCAATCTTTGTTATTTGCTACAAACACAAAACACCAGTGCTCATTTTTGAGGCAATATCTTAATTATATAAAAATTAGGTTGTTTTTTTTTAATAGCTAAAATAAAAATATACATTATATTATTTATTTATAAGTCAAATTTCTTAGCTAGTGAAGAGTAATTGTTAAAATCTGCAAAGCGCATGTGCAACAGCTTAATGCTGTTTAAATATTACAGTTTATAAACATCGCGCTATATAAAATAAATGATTTATTTACAAAAATTAAAAATGTTACTGAAGTAACTTGTATTTGAGACTTCAAAAAAACTGTCAATTTAAAAGGAGAGAAAAGGCTGACCGACATTTGAATAAGTATAACAAAATTGAACTTTAAAATAAAGTTCTGTTTCCATTTAATTTTAGGAATAAATTCGAATATAGGGTTTATAAATTAAAAATGTAACAGCGTTTATAATTCTTTGGCAGTTGCTACAAAATATAAATATTGCAACATTCACTTAACTATTAACTAAATGTTTCAATTTCACCACGAACATTAAATAGTATTTTATTAATTATTTTAAATGACAAGGTAAGTTTTACTTGATTTCACTTAAATTTATTATTACTTTTTTTTTTTAAGAATAGTAGACTTTAGTCAATCATTGGTTTGTAATATTTAAATAGATGTATATTATCTACACTAAATTTAATGTAATTAGAAAGACTTAAACTCACTTTAAAACTCCTCATAGCTATCAATTCCATATATATATACTGTATATGTAGAAATGTTGAATATGTGGAATTATCCATTTACATAAATATAATTAGATAGCATTTCTTTTAGAACAACTGCCCTAAGACAAGAATCATGTATATATATACACACACAAAATATTTTATTGCGTTACGTTTGTTTTCGATAAAATTAATTATTACACAAACTGTATATATTAATATATTTTTTGTCAATTAAATAACTTAATAAATTTCCAATTCATAACTAAATAACTTATTCATAGTAAGTCAAGATGATCAGTGGTTTTTAATATGTTGGATTAACATTGGTGTTCTTATGTGTTATAAGATAAAATAATAATTTAAAAAACTAAAATGAATGAGTAAAAAGACATCTTAATTTTTCTTTTATACGAGAAATGTTCGATTATTTTAATGTCTTGCATCTATTACATCAGTAATAACAAAAATAAATTTGTTTTTTTCAGTGTCCAGCGGCACTCTATTGCTCGTTGGATCGCAACTATCAATAACACAATATAAAATAAATGAGGCAGCCCGGCAAGTAGGTTTAAATAACGAAGATTTATTTAAAGGTTTATATATGAGTTAATCACTATTAATATATACAAGGTATGAATAATATATACACGCTAATATTATTATATATAAATAAGGGGCCCAAAGGCAGAGTAAAATAATAGAGATCGGTACGACCTGGTATAGTTCCCTAGGTTTACTTTGGCACGTCCGGAGGTAAATCTCTCCGCAAGGCTAGGTGAAGCAAAGGAGCTGACTGGAGCACCAGAGGAAATGGCACATCTACCTTTCAAGCACTTCACTTAGCAAGTGTCTTCTCTCAGTTCAATATTAGATCCATTACTTGTCATGCCTTTATTTTGGAGTAGCCTCCCTTCATTGGCCATCCGCTGACTCTTTAGTTCTTATAGGATCCCTGATTAGATAATGTCACGCCTTTAACATTGTCTATGCTAAGCAATGGCTTTGTTTACATTATCTAATCCTTTTTGATAAATTACTTTATAGTTTAGCGTTAATATATCATTTAATTATTTACAAAACACAATTAGCGATCCGTTAGTTTTACATTTATTTTTATTATTGGTTAAATGTATTTTTTCTATACATGCACATACACACACATTTAGCATACCTCCCCCAAGTTCAGAGATAGCATTTTAGTTTGTTGATTTTTTTTTCTCTCTGAACTTAGCACATAATCACTGAGGTGAGAGGGAATTTTACTTTCCCTCTAAGAACGTTGGGGGATGTCCAATTCCGCGTCTGGAGCATCATCTTTTCTCGGAAATGGTTGCGGCGTTTGTTGTATACTTTTGTCTTTACTCAATTGATTTATGTGTTTGCGTAACTCTCTTCCGTTCTCCATTCGTACAGCAACCACTTGCTTACTTAAATGTCGCACAATTTCCGCTTTAATCCAGAATCTATCCTGATTATTTCTAACCCATACGCGGTCTTGTGGTGAGAATTTAGTTTCTGCCTGAAGGTACTTCAGTGTCCTTCGTTGGTATAATTTTGTCAAGCTTTGTTCGCAGTCTATGACCTAGATATTTCTCTGCGGGTGATTTACTCGACTTAGTTGTAGGCGTAAAGTGTTGATAAAGAAGCGCGTTAAAGACGGCTTCATGCAGACTTTGTTTTCCCATTTTATTGATGGCGGATTTTAAATTCTGTATAGTTTTTTCAGCCAGTCCATTTGATTGGGGGTGGTAAGGTGGAGTAAATATGTGGTTAATTCCCCATTCGTGCATAGAGTAAGCAAACTTTTCTGATGTAAAACCTGTGCCGTTGTCGGATACTAGGGTTTCTGGGAGACTGTGGTGTGTGAACATTTCCAACAGTTTGTCGATGGCTTCATCCGAACCTGTGTTTTTAACTATTTTATATTCGGCCCATCCTGAATAGGCATCCACTGCTACTAGAAATAATTGTCCTTGAATAGGACCGCAGTGATCTATATGAATTCTCTGCCATGGCTTGTCTGCTTCTTGCCAGGACTCGAATTTGGCTGAGGGTGCATTTGCACACGACTGGCAGTTTTTTATGCATTGTTCTATGTCACTGTTAATTTTCAGCCACCAGACATAACTAAGAGCTAACGCTTTTGTTCTTGCAATGCCCGGATGACCTTCGTGCAATAAATTAAGTATTTGCGACCTGCCGCTTACGGGGATTAGTACTTGGTCGCCTCTGAGTATACAGTCTTTGCAAATGGACAGTTGTTCTCGAGCTTTCCATAGCTCTATGTGCAAGAAAGATGGTCCTTGTTTTGGCCAACCTTTGCTGATTTTTTCCATGATCCATCTGTAGCCAGCGTCTTCTCTGGTGCAAGCGGCTATCTTTGCGCTGTTAAGTGTCTGGCTAATTAGTGCGTCGATATAGTTAATTTCTACTTCGTTTACTTCTTTCTCGAGCTGATCTGGCATTCGCGATAACGCGTCGGCATGACCGATTTTTGTGCCTTTTTTGTATTCGAGGTTATAATTGTAACCTGCTAGTATGTTAAGCCATTTCAACATATGAGGGCTTAAATGTTCAGGCATCTGTTTCGTGCCTAGAATTCCCAAGAGTGGCTTATGGTCGGTTAATTGGAAAGGACGTCCATATAGATATTGATGGAATTTACGAATTCCGAACACTATGGCGAGGGCTTCCTTGTCTAGCTGGCTGTAGTTCTTTTCTGCCTTGGACAAGGTGCATGACGTGTATGCTATAGGACATTCTCCAGAGTGGGATGGATGGCATATCACTGCCCCCACTCCATTTTCTGATGCATCAGTTGTCACGGTTACCTCACGCTCGCTGTCATAAACAATTGTTGCAGGGATTGATTTATTATACACAACTTTTTTTTCATGTCTTAAGATTTTTTTATAAAGATTTCCACCAGTGTTGGTGAAAAAACATACTACTTAGCAAATATGATCAAATTAATGTTAGAAATGGAGATAAAGAAATTTTGTCATTTCGTTCCACCATTAACATTTATTAGCTTGATGGTCTTTAATTCATATTCTTTCCCCTTTACTATTTAAACCACTTTCCAAAAGTGCCTTAACGTAATTACATAAATTAAATATTAATAACTTAAGTTTGGATAATCAATGGATGCATTCCCAAATTTGACTGATTTTGCATCCATCAATGAAAACTAAGATTTAAATCTGTAACTAATGCACTTAAGCATATAGCAGCCATCTTTTTATATATATAATATTTCAACTAATATCCTGAAATGAAATTAAAAATAAAAAATACTTAAAATTTTGAGTTCAATTCATACTGCTGTTAATATTATAGAATAAATATAGCTGGACACATTTGCATTTCTTAATAGGCTTAAATCAACAACACTAGACTTTGACTTCAATAATTTTTTAATAATTTGCAACTGTCTGATTTTACTGAATTTTTTCCAGGTGATATAATTTTAAAAGAAATAATGAAATAATCTGATACCTTTTAATATTTTTTAACTTCTGAATAGCCTTTATTATTAGCGCAATTATTTTTATTTAGTTTAGTACATTCAAAAATGTCTTGTTGCATTCAATTGATAGTCCTATATATTCACACTTCCTAAATAAACAGGAATGGGTGGTGCTACGATGGTCATCAATGATAGAAGACAGAGTGGTGATTTAGATGTTAAAATATATCCAAGCAGCTAACCACAATATTAAAATTTTTTTAAATTTATTCTATTTTTTAAACTATTTTAACAACATTATAAACATAATTTTGACTTTAGTCTTCATATTATTGCACTATATTCAAAATTAATATTCCAATTGAGTTGTCTAATTAGCTAAGTACATAAGTTACAATTAATCATCGTTAATTAAATTCACAACATCTTTGAAATTTATCTGTAAGTTTAATAATAAACTAGCATTATTTAAAAAATGTAAATCAAAGTAGATCCCTTATCTGTCATTTCCATAATGGAGGTTATGTAACTAATACATGCGTTTTAAAAACATGAAATAAATTGATTAGAAATTGATTTAAAAAATATTATCTTATATTATGTAAATTTTGTATAGACATATATATATATATTCAATTGTTATAATCTAAACACTGCTGAATGTTGGTATTTACATAGTTGCTTGTAATTAAATAGAATAGACCCTGGGAGGAAAGGTGTAAATGAGTATAGTAATAGACTATCAGATAGCTTAATTGATTGGCTAACGATTGCAAAAAATAGAGTAAATAATATAAATATTTATCATGCTGCTAGCATGTAACTTTTACTTATTAAGAAAAATAACCTGAAACCCATGGTTTAATGATTCGCATTTTACTATTTTAATTTGAACTTTGCAAAATATATTGAAGTTCTTTTTTCATTTAAAATATATTTAAAAATAAATTTCCAAAATTTTATAACAGAAATTGGTTATGATAAAATTGTTACTTATACAAAATAGTGGTGGAAATTTGTTGGAACTATATATTTTCAGAAGAAGATATAACAGCATTAATCAAAATGCAAGTTCTCCAAATGCTCAAGAACTTAATATAAAATTTACAAATGTTTAAAGCACATTAATTATGTAAGTAATATTTACTAAGGCTTTAACCCCAAGAATATGCGTGTAAAAATGCGATATTAGAGAACTCTACAGGTCTTAACCACAAGCTTGTGGTTAAGACCAGTAGAGGTCCCTAATATCGCATTTTTACAAGCATATTCTTTAGGTTAAAGCCTTATAAAATTTACAATAAATAACAAATAATTAAATACAGATTCTGAGTTTTTGCTTCTTGAATTTCTACTACAATTGTTTCGATTACACTTGCAAAGGCCAATAGTTCTAATTATTAGTGACATTTCTATGATTCCTGAAAGTGAAGGACCTAACAATGAAAATGATGGATTTAGAATGGAAAGTTTCTGAATTTACTTCCTAAATAATATATTACTGTCATAAAAGTCTTTTCATTAAAAATAATAAAACTATTTTATTCCTCTAAATCAGGTAACATAAATATTCTTTCATTACTACAATTTAATTATTTTTAATGATTATTTTCTAAGACTCATAATTTCAGTTTTTAATATTTGAAATGATAATGGCCTTACACAATGTCTAAAAATCAGAATAAATAGGATGTATAGAGGAGTGTAATAGATAAAATAAAACACCTCACAGAAAAAATAAGAATAAAATATTAAATAAAAATACAATTTATTATACATTAATAAATTTACATAACTAATTATAATATTAAAATCTTTTATATTACAGTATTTTCACTTTTTTGCAAACAAAAAAAAAAAAATTAAATTTTTTATAAAATATACTTTTACAAATTTCTGAATATATTTTTCTTTAATAATTCTATTACATTCTATACTAAAAATTAAAATATATTTTAATAAGAAATACAATCAATTATTTTTAAAAAATGAAATATTACAATAATGCTAATTTTTTATTTCTTGTCTGCTGTTATTACAAGGAAACAAAGATGTATTACAGTTCCGATGGAGCTAACTAACTTCAAATTTATATACCTCTAATCCAATGTGCAATTTATTCATTATATAATAAAATATGTAAATTATGTAATGAATTCAGTCTTTGATAGTTATTACTACTGGAAGCATAAATGAATTAATCATAATAAAGTTGTCTTTTTGTCCACTGATATGATAAAACAAAGTGGCTAGTAATTAGGACTCTCTTTGAAATATCTCCCTATTGTTAAAATACTGAACACAGGTAATATAAATATATTAATAGCAGAAATGTTTTATTCATAATCACATTCTATTACTTACTCTCTAAAAAAAAAAAAAAACTAGAAATAAAATTTAAATAAACTTCCCAAAAATCTTGTAGACAAATGTTAGAATCAACTCAGTTTAACAATACATTCTTAAATTAACCGCTGACATGAACAAACATAACCCTAGATCTAGGCTTGAGAAAAATCAAAAAATATATAACTTGTGACATGTTGGTTAGTAAATATATTTTATTTAAATGGTTGATTATTTTTATTGAAATTAGTAAACTTAGGTTATTTTTTCTTTCTAACTTTGTTGACGTCATCATGATAAACCAAATTGAACTTTAATATTTTAAAAATTGTATAAAATTTATAAAGATGTACATGTACAATTTTAGGGTCTAATAACTTTGTACTTATGATAAAAAGAACTCAAAAAAAAAAAAAAAAGCAAAGATAATATTGTCTTCCTGTAAAATGATTGAAAACTCTCATTCTAAAACCTAAATTGAATAAGTTGAACTTTTTTTTTTTCACCAGATTTGGGATTTTTTCGCCAAACAATCGGTTTATAAACTATTCAACTAGCTATATATAAATAAGCATATTTCTTTTTAGCTAGAGATTACAAGGATGAAAAACTATTATCAACACTCTGATAGTTGGCAAGACTAGTAATTACGGCCTTTATTGTTTGTATATTAAGTTTTCGAAGACATTTGCCTCTTAACTTTTCCATATATATTTATGTATAAATATAAGTAGAACAATAAATATTTCATATATTATATAAATGTAATTGTCTAGATTAATCCATGTATAATTAAAAGTACTGTACTATTGTACACACATTTCAGCTGGATTATTGGGGCACTAATTTTTTTTAAAAACTATTGTAAATTCATTGCAAGTGCTGACACATATAGCAAAATTAGAGGACCAAACGTTAAAAACCAAAAAAAACAGAAAAATTAATTATAAAAATGGTGGCAGGTATTGGTTTGAACTTTTAATTTTGCGTTGTGTCTGCTTACGGGACCTCTACAATGATTTATTAGATAATATTCATTTCCCAATTGATGTCTGGTGGGATTCAGTCAAAACATCAGTATAACAGTACTATTATTATAACCAAATGAATCTGGATAATAAATCATTTATATCTATTTCTCATGAAACTATATTTTAACACACACACACACACACATATATATATATGCAGTGTACATCCATGGCCTTAACTTGTGAAATTTTATAATAGGCAACATTATAAAACAAGCAACATTATTTTCATCTATATATTTTAAAATATCAATATTTTTGTATAATAATTAATCACTTATTTAATTAAAGATTACTTTAATATTTCTTAAAACTTGCCTACCAATCAAACCATTTTAAGTCAAGGGATACAACTATCAATGTCTCTTCTTTATCCATGATGTATAACATTAACAAAATTAAATGAAAAAAAATCTTAAATTTATATTATATTATATTATGCAATAAATAATGTATGTATTTTGCATTATTACATAAAAGTGCAGCAGCGAAATCCATCTTCAAAATATAGCATCCTCTCTACATAAATTTATATTCGCAAATACTTAAATTGCATACATCCAAATACATACTCTTTTTAAAGACTTTTACCAGTTTATGTTTAATTTGGATAAAATAGAAATATTGCATGAAGACAATAATAAACAAAAACAATAAGAACTATTTTAATTAATATAAAAAATAACTTTCTTACTTAGCAAGGAGCTAATGTGAAAATGATCCTTTTGTAAAAGCTGTACGACGAAGTCGACACGGTGTTTGTCATAGTCGTAATTATACTTTTTCTTGGGCCTCAAGTATTTGTTGGTATTTACTTTCTCGAAAATATTTTTTACCGAACATGTGTTACTTATTAAAATTAAACAATATTAAGAAAATGAATTATACTTTGCTGTTACCTTTAAAAAATATTACTAAATGGCTTTCAAATTCGATTTCACAACTTATAATTAATAATAGTTATGAATATAAATACGTTATCAATATTGTTATTATTTGGCTGAATTTTATTACATTTAATGAAATGTAATTTTTGAGATTTTGTCTTTTTGGATTGTTCAATGTCAGAAGACAAATCACAAGAGATCTGCAAGACGACACATAGACTCCTATTTAGGAAAAATCTGTTGTATGGACTGCATAAAGATAACACACTTGTGCCATGATGAGCACTATTAAGGATTTCTCCCCACTGACACACCTTTGCTTTTACATTTGTTATTTATATTAAATTTTTTTTAATTACAATCATTTGTAGTTTTGTGTATGTTTTTTTAGAATCACATATAGCCTGCAGTCAGCCATATTGTTTACAAGATTTTTGTCATGCCTCTGTAAATGGATAATTCAAACAAATACTGGTGGCAAACTTCAGTCTACAACCTCTATAAAAGTAGCATGAAAATTTATGAAGCAAGAGGGAAAAACATGAAATAATGCAAAATGTGAGTTAATATATTTACATTATATTAAGTTTATGTGCTGTTAATAATGATTATAAGTCAATAAATAAAAGTATGTTTTTTTTCTTATTAATTATTATTTAATGTTATAAGTTAAGTGTTAAATTGATTTTATATACGCAAATGGATAATTGATTTGAGTATAAAAACTTCAGACATGGTGGTTCATATATTGAGCTGGAATCCAAAATTCAGAAAATTTGATAATTTTTTTCACTCATAAAAATATCTTTTTAAAATAATCTCCTCCTTATCTAAGGCTTAAATATTGACATAATCAGAGTTGGCCATGTGAATACCAATGAATATGTTTTAAAAAAACAACATGATAATTAAAAGACCTCACCAAATCTAAGCATGAGCAATCATAGTATCAATCCAGGTAGATTGCATTTCTAATAAGAACAATTACATAACCTTATGTTGAAACAAAATAACGTTACCTTGATTGATTATCTATCCATTATCTGAAAATATGTTTATTTGAAAATTCTGCAACTACTATTAAGTTTGGATGCCATAGGAGTAGCATGTAAACACACTAAACCTGAAAAAAATGTTTTCTGATACTTTTAATTGAAACCTGATTTGTTTATATATTTTTTTAAAAATTAGCTAAAAATGAGTGTTAATGGTGATTTACATTTTAAATTCAGTATATGAAAATAAAGATTTATTATGATGAATTAGAAGTTAACAGTTACAAATACCTTGATCAGATTATTAACACAGATGGAAACATAATGGATGAAATTAATCATAGAATTAAACTTAGTTGGAGTGCTTATTGTAGAAATAACTTGATACTGAAAGGAAATATGCCTGTGTGTTTGAAAAGGAAGGTTTTTAATAAATGTGTTTTGCTAGTTCTTACTTATGGATCTGAGACTTGGACACTTAATAGAAAAACAATACAGAGACTTCAAACCACTCAAAGAAGTATGGAGAGATGCATGTTGGGAGTAACAAGAGATCGAAAACAATGTATGGGTGTTACTGACTCACTGAAAAAATTAAAAAACTGAAGTGGAGTTGGGCTGGACATATTGCTAGAAGAGATGATAATAGATGGACAATTGAAATTTTAAACTGGATTCCAAGAGTTTGTAAAAGACCCAGAAAGAGACCACATGAGAGATGGATGAAATAAAAAAGTGTGCAGGGGTGATGTGGAGAAGAGAAGCTAAAGATCGGAAAAGATGGATTGAACTTAGAGAGACCTTCATATCCTGCAATGAACTGATAATGGTTGATGATGATAGGAATTTTAGAAAACACATTTTTATAAGTTATTTCTAGAAAAATGAAAACTCTTTTACTTAGAGTAAAACCTCATTGATTATTTTCCAAGAGTAAGGAGAAAATAAACTATAAATTGAGAAAATGTTACTATTAGGATTTCTTTAAAAATTATAGATAATAACAATTTAATGATTATTCACTAAAATAGTACAACTTTATAATTCAAAATATCACACACATTTCAGAATGTCTGTACTATATTTATACGTATGTAATAAATAAGTCACTATAACTTTTTAAGTTTTAAAATATTAAATAATAAATATATAACATTGTAATTTCTACATTGATCATTAAATCATTAACATAAAATTGGATACATATTTAATGATGTAGCATACAACTTAAATGTTCATAGCATCTTATTGTCTACGACAAAATTCTTTTTTCTATTAATAACAATAGCTACTTTTATCCTGTTTAATTCACCTGCCCATAACCAAAGTTACCCTTTTTCCCTGGTGGAACTTTTTGTAAGCTTTCAATTTTGATTTTAGTATTAAATCATAATTCTATATCAGAATTTTATAAGTTTAAGATTTTGAAAATGAAAAAACTTCAAAAATTCATATCTGAAATTTGTAAATTTTACAAAAAATGAGTTTGTAATAACAATACACAGTTCATCATTGAATGGAGGCTGAGCAGAATCACTTATAAAACTAATATTCAAAAAGCAAACAAAAAATATTAATTGCTAATAAATCTCACACACTATGTTTGAAAATATTAAAATTGTTATCTAATTTTTAAAATATTTTAAATTATTTTACGATAGTAACAGAATGACATATTAGCCATTATTTTCCTAACATGATGAAGATTTTCTTTGTTAATATTACAATAGAAGTCATTACTTTCTATTTTAAAAAATAAAATATATACATATAAATAATAGTGCAATACAATATATTTTGGTTTTTTAATAATTATTGCCCAAACATTGTGTAAAAATAAGCATGAATCTCAATAAAGTTGCTAAAGCAATAATGTTTTTAGTAATATCAAGTTGCAAAAAGTATTTACACCAATAATTACAAACATGTCAATCAAAAAAAGGCCGTTCTTAAAACTTTTTATAAAATACTGCTGTTTGATTTTAATGGCCACTTGATTTTTTTAAACATGACTAAACTAGAAACAAAAAAAACCTAGCAAAATATCTCAATAGATGGCACTATGAACAAACTTTTAAAAATGATTGTAACTTTTTTTATCTCGATTAACTTTTTTTATCTCGATTTTTGTGTCAGCTGATGTTCTTTTATTAAATATCCTTTCTCTCTTCATGCAATACATTTACTTTATCCAGATTAATTACAAATACATAAAAAAGTAATACTTTTTGAGCATCTTTGATACTTTAGATCAGAGGTAGACAACCTATATCTCCGGAGCCAGTTTAGCTCTTTTAGGCCTGGTATTCTGGCTATCCCCCAAATATTTAAACAGTATTGATATACAACAATAGTAAGATATCTTTGAAAATTCCGCGCTTCGGTTCAGGTTCATATGCTGCAATTTGCAGTCAGCTGATGCTGACTGATTTAAATTACTGCCCGATACTTATATTCAATTAAAAACTTATGCATTTGGATTTCTGTCGATTTTGGATGACATATTTTTGCAGACAGACATTTTCGAGCACGAATTTTGTTAAAAATAAACTAAGTAATCAGCTGACCAATGTGAGTCTGCAGTTTTGTTTGAAAATAAAATGTCAAATTTACTGAATTTTGACAAACTTTCTCCAGAAATTCACTAACAAAAACTCATTACAAACTATAAAGTATATATTTTAATTTTATTATTCAAACAAATTAAATGTATTATAAAATATTTAAAATCCCAGTACACTGTTTGATCAAATATATATATATGGAAGAATGTTCAAAATCAATCATTTTTTACTTTAATTACGCTACTGTAACATTGATAATAAACAATTGAATTATAAGCAAAGTACAAATAAACTCATTTTAACAAAAAAAAAAAAAAAAATGAAATTTTAGTCGACCCTGCCTGCCCTAGACAATGATACAGCAGTTAATTTTTGGAGCCTATAAACTTCAGTTAAATAATTTTTGTCAATGAAACATTTTTTTATGTTCTTCAAATAATTTTATACATTAAAAAATACTAAGAAAATAATAAAAATTATTTTGATCACTATTCGGTAAGGAGCAAACTAATTATATTAATTATTTATATATGAATGTATCGATTACGTAACATTTTAGTGCCTCTTTAATAATTGCTCAGCAAATTTAATATGACCATTTGCATTATCTTCTCTAGATATAAATATAGATTTGCAAATCTATTTTTTTTTTTTTTCAAGCAAGAGTGAAATCATTAAGTATAAATATTGTCTCATTTAGACATGAAATAATTCTAACTTTCATGGGAGAGTCTATCACTTATTTTCAAGCTCATGCAAGTTAGATCATATATATATATGTGTGTGTGTAAATGAGGCTGTATTTAAATATCTGAATTTCAACCTTCTTTATAATACAATGGTCAATACATCAACATAATATATATATAAAATAACATCTATAGTCCGATTACGACAATTTAGCTGGCTATAGCTATTTATTTATTTTTACATTGGTGTATGGGTAAACATGAATTTGCTAGGTCACGATATTAGTGTTTCTTGTCGAATTATTTAAAAACTTGGCGTGAAATATCAAATACACGGTGGCATAAAATTATATTATAAAAAAATAATTAAATATATGATAAAAAAAAAAGGACATATTTATCCTACCAACATCCATAATTAAAGTCTATTGTAGCTTTCGCTTATACAAGCGATAAAATTCGCAAATTGGTGTGTCCGAAAACTACAATGGACAGTAATTATGAATGTTGGTAGGATAAATATGTTAATTCAATAAATTATTGTTTATCAGATATTTAATTATACCGCAGTGTATTTGATATTCCATGACGAATTTTTAAATAATTCGACAAGAAACACTCTGGTGTCGTGACCTGGTAAATTCATGTTTGCCACACTTATTTTTATATGATTATATATATACAGGACAGCTGATACAAATAATAATTTTGCATATTTCATTAGTCAAGACCAAAAGTTATTTATAAGTTGGAATCTTTCTTATTGCATTGCCATATCTATATAATTTTTTGCCTTCTATTATTAAACTGTCTTGCAAAGTTAACTAAATCCATTTACATTTGCAATTCTAGTTATTGTAATGAAAGTAAATCTGGCAAGTGATAATGAAATGAAATTACCAATGGCATCCAGTATTCAGTGAAGATGGCAGTGTGATAATATAAACTACTCTGACAAGTTGATTAAAAAACATTATGTGAAAATGAATATTAAGGACCTTTCATTCTAAAATAAATAATGCAATAAAATCACCATTAATGAGAATGGCTATAAGGAACTGGAAATGAATTTAACATTTTTTCAGTCAAGCTGCAGGAAAACAAATAGAAGAGTACAAAATGTCTTATTGCATTTCAATAAAAATCTAAATTATTCATTCTCGGCATGTTCAAAATTAGAATTTAAATTTGCAAAAACAAACCAGTTTGATTGGCTGTATGTAAATGATGCGTTTATACAACCGTCATTGTATAAATTACTTTCAGATATCAAACACCAATCAGAAATTATATTACTGACATGAAAATTATTTCTTTAGTAATGATTTCAGCCAATAAGAACGAGCAAGAAAAATTGTCTACATATTCTATGAAGTTTGTCCCGTATATCTCATTCGTGATAATTAGTGTGAAATGTCGATATTCATTCCATGGAAAAATGTTTGACAAAATCATTACTTTGATCACAATTGAACCTTAGCATTTCGTTTTATTTAATACTCCTCCTTCATGCTTATTTTGCAATGAAGTACAAATAAGCTATTTGTTTGCTTACTGTTTCATTTTTCATACATTATTTATAGAAATATTAACTTTAGTGAATCCATAATGGTAAAGTCTAATGAATACTCGCATAATACATATCCATGTAGAAAACCAAAAAAAAATCCCTTATGGCGATCCTCACTTTGACTCCAAATTTCTTCCAGAAGTGACCCATAATTTAAGTCCTTTTGAATAGTCAAACGTTGTATTATAATCTGCATTATTTGTAAAAAAAACCGTCTCAGGTAAAATATTCCACGAATTTGTCATCACAAATCTAAACACATTTTGATATGGGAAGTCTATCAGTTGGAGCAGAAGCTCAGCAGAATCACTCTTCTCAAAATAGTTCCGAAGAAAATTTCTTAATTGATTCACACTCATTTTACTTATCAAAAAACATAATGTTGAAGGACTTCCAAGTAATTTTCAAAATCTAAAACCTTTTGTTTTTTAGAGGAAGGAATTTTATTCCAGAAATATTTGACAGCTAAAGGAAGCTTAAGTGTAACTGCTATTTCAAATCCAGATATCCACTCATCATCAGGTTAGGTTTTGTTTCCTTTTCATTTATTATAAAATAATACCAAAATTTAGCTAGATCTTTTAAAATTATAGAATATAAGAAAGTATAAATATCATGATGGATATCACTTGGAGTAAGTTCTTTGAATAAAGTAAGTATATGATCTTCAAAGCTGTAATTGCAAGCTAAGACATATCGGTAGAAAACATTCAACTTTTTGCTGTATAACATTTTTTCAACAATTTTGGCTTCATTAAGAGTGCCTTGGTTTGTCCAATAAAAATCAAGATGGTGGTAATTAATAAAACAATGAGGTGATAGATAGCTCTCGTTCTTTTTAACCCATGAGTGCATTTGTTTTACCAACGCTTTTATTACATAGCATGTATCAGTTTTAAGACTTATTGGTAAATCTATGTCTTCTAAAAATGTAGTAATCTTTCGCTCAGCATTTTCATAAATAACGGCATCATTTATTCCTACATCTTTAAATATTATAGCTTTTATTGTTGAACAGTTACATAATAATCCAGCAATTTTTACTATTGCCGTATGTTTTAATGTAGGCACAAAATATGAGTTCATTTTTGTTACGGTTATTTGCAATTAATTTCTGAAAACAATATCTTTTAAATGGTATTATTACAAATCAGATGAAATAAAATTGAAATATAAACTATTCCATCACTAAAAATAATAAGTTAAAAGCATATTACTTCTGTTCAAGACAAAATAACAAATTCTTCAAATAAAAGTGGGTAAATAAGATTGAAATAAATATTTATAATTATTAAGATAAAAAACACGCATTTTCCCAATAATCCTTATTTGAAGGATGTATTTGACAACTGTCTATGTACTTTAAAAATCCTAGTACACGTTTTTACTTTCATAAGACTTGCAGATAAATTCGTTGATCCTTTAAAATACGTATTGATTAGAAAATAAGTTTAAGAAATTTCGTTCAGGAAATATAATCCAAATACTCATGAATTATTATTTTTCAGAGTTAATGCTGTGAATGTATTTTTTTTTTTGCAAACATTTCAAGAAGGAACACTCAATAAGATAAGCAAATCTACAAAAAAAAGAAAAAAATATATTTAATTAATATAAAACAAGATTTAACGACTTTCAAAATGTATCAATCTTTCTGATGAAAAAACTATGTATATAATAATTTTTTTGGCTAAAACAAGTTGATATGTCTGGGCTAAAATATACTATAAGCAATAGAAATATATTATACATGCTAGTAGTTTTCTTTTGAAATAATTTTTGTAGTATTTCAATGTTTAGATCTACTGAATAAATTTTATTAAGTTGGTTGCCTCATTAAGATATTTAATATACAAATATTGTCTGTGATACTGATCTTTCAGTAAACTTTTCTTTATTACAGTATTTTATCTTACCGAATAATTGTAGATCTGACTATTTTTATTATCTAAGTGAATTCAATAAGATATTGGAAATAATCCAACATATAATTAAAAATAAAATATCACAAAATTTCAGACAGTGAATTAGGTTTTTTTTTCTTGTCGCTTCTATTACATTTTAGTATAGAGAATGACTGAACCCATTTCATTTTAAATTTCATTATTAAACATTTCACCTTTGATTTAAAGACGATTATTTATCTGTTGCTTATTATCGATAGAAAATAAATGATGAATATCGCCATGATATATACATCTAGGTAAAACTGACTGTTAGCGGCCCCAACATTTCGCCCTCTATTTTTAAAAAACTGAACTAAATTTTTTTCGTACTAAGAGTATCTAACTATAAATAAACTATATCTAAATATAAATGTTTTTACATAAAGATTAATAAAAAAAATGAACTTACATTTTTATGTATAGTTTTGAGCTAGACACCAGAAAATTCACGAAAATGGTCTCATGTTCGTGCATAACCCTAAATGCAAATTCCTGCAGGTAGGATGTATGAAAGTACGATTCATCAATCTCCACTATCCATGGTTTGAACTACTTTATTCTTACTATGTAATTGTAAAGTATATCTAACTATAAATGTATTTTTTACATGAAGGTTAATAAATAAAATTTAATAAAACTTACATTTTTATGCACAATTTAGAACTACGTTGTGTGGCAAAACTTAACAAGTGTCACCAAAGAAGTCCCTGCTGTCAAAATTACGAACTACTTTTGCTACGTATAATTTTTGCAGTGTCAAACCTCAAAATGAAATTGTAGATGTTGCGGCTGTTCTGGCAGAAAGATGGACTACTCATCGCCTGCTGGAACAATTTCAAACTCCAGAATTGACCATGAAATGGCTGGCCAGGAGGCGTTTATTAAAGAATAGTATGCCATGTCTGCGATGCAATATTCAGTGTTCACTGATAAAATAATCGGGCAGCTTAGATGGTGTTAGATGGCAATGCAAAATGTGTCGCCTTTGTAGTTAGATACACTTAGTATAGTTATAGATATACTTAGTACGAAAAAAATTTAGTTCAGTTTTTTAAAAATGGAGAACGAAATGCTGGGGTTGCTAACAGTCAGTTTTACCATACATCTAATTATTGTATGAATAAATCACATTGACTTAAATGTTAAAAAATATATATTCTTTAGTATGTATAAAAAATTATTTTGAACATATAATTTACTATAATAGATTTATTTATATATATATATAGATCTGAAAAAGTCTATTGAACAATCAAAACTGTAAGATATTTGCAAGTATGAAAAACTAATGTGTTGCTTTACAGAAAGAACTTGAAAAATGACTTACACCAATAGAATTAGTCTATGAGCTCTAGAGATTGAAGAGTAAAAACTGGTGCTTCCGTTTTGTTCACGAAAACAGAATGAAAAAGACATGCTTAATTTCTATAATTCTGAAGCATACCAAAGTCCAATAATTAATACACAAAAACTATCAACTATCTTGGGATGACTTTAATTATTACAAACAGTAATTATATTTTATATGCGCAGATAAATGTTTTCATTTTCATCAATTAACATTTGTAATAAAAGCATTCAATAAGCAAAAGTCATCTAATCCATAATCATACATTGTCAATTATTAATATATTTTTAAGAGAAAAAAATGAACAATTAATGATTAAAACTCAATAGATGTAAATGGGCCTCATAGTATTATAGTTATTATATCTACTTGCAAGAACCGGTAATCGGAGATCAAATAGATGCTGGATAAATCTTGAAAACTTTCAAAATCTTAGAAAACATTTTTCTTTCAGATAGATGACCTATAGGCAATCATGCTAATCATCTAATAATGCAGGTATGTAACAGCATCATTATCTGTTTCCAGTTGAAGGACAGGAAAACAAACAGGATTTCTTCATTGTCTATTAAATGTCAGTAATAAACAATAACGCATCATTCATCCTTGTTTTAATTCAGAGAGGCTTCTATTGCAATGGCTTTTACTCAGCAGTTGGATATATAAGGCCGTTTTACTTTTACTCATTGTAAATAGGTACATAAAACCAGAATATACTAATCGTTTGCAAAAGAGTTTCTATTAACTAGAGATCCCTTTTATTCTTTTTAAAAACTTGGAAAATTAGTCAGAGTAAATTTATAATATCCAATTCATATATCTTGTTCTTGCACCTGTTATTACTATATAATTCATTCAGTAAACCAATACGAAGGATATTACCAGCAATAGCGTTTATCCTTACACATTATCTTTTTAATGCATAACAATATTGTCAGATATACATAAAAGCAATGAACTTATGTGAATTCTCTTATTTTAGGGAACCTAGAATTAAGAAATGAATTATGCCAACAAGGCCAATGCAAAATTGATTAATTCAAAGTTGTTTAATTTTATTAGGGGAATTATTAACTTCTTACAGATAAAAAATAAAAGTGACAATTTAGAAAGATAACCTATTTTAATATAAAACTAATATAAAGAGCACAATATATTAAAACTGAATATAATACAAAATAGAGAATCCATATTGTGAGGTATGCTGGCATATTAGATAAAAATGACAAAATTAATTATTCAAACATAAAAATGATTTATGTTCTATTATTTCCCATTGTAATAAAATAGGGGATTTATATCCAATAGAGGATTTAGATCTAATAAACACCTTTATATTTTCATAAACAATTTTACTGCTAGAATTGGTAATTAAATATGAAAAGAATTTAAGAAAATGTGTGAAAATTGACTTACTGGATAAGCAGGAAAGCTTCATTTCAGTTTTCCTTTGCTTTTAAAAAAATACCAAAAGCAAAAATAGACATGGACACATCCAAATAAAAATATAGCTGTTGGATAAACTTTTTAGCAAAAGAAAGTGTTATATATCAAGACTGCAATGTACTTAATAAATTGATGTAAAAGCGGGGGGAAATTTTTAAGACAAAACATTTCAGCAGTTCATACCCTTAACATTCAAAAATTCTCCAAAGAATGTAATCTAAAACTTGATTACAATAATTGCTTAGTCTTAAATACACTTCAGCAGTCTGTTAAACACATAGATATTACAAACAAAAAAAATAAGGAATAAATTTTCAACCGAGTCAAAGCAATATATAAAAAAATAAAATAGATGTAATTTTATAACACGCCCCAAAAGATAAAGTAAACACGACATGATTTCTTAAATAAAGCTGTTGAAAAGAATAATTTTTTTAAATATGTCACCAATACTGTAAAATAAAGGAAATAAAATCATAAAAACAATTTATAAATAATATATACAGTAATAAAGAACAAAAACGCAACTTTGTGATCTGTTCAATCATTTTGCTATAACACAGTTATTTTCAAAATCGATTATTTTTCTTTGTTGCTTATGAAAGAAAAAACATTAGAATTCAAACACGTTGCACATACAAGCAGATATTACGAGGGATCTGTTTTATTCATTGTTTTTACTATTTTAATTCATAATATTTTCTCCGTAAGGACATCAACCTCTTAGAAATCAGTGGATAGTAGACTTATGAAAGACTTTCAAATTCTTTTGCAGAATATTTAAAACTCAAATAACTGATTACAAAATTGTTAATTGACATTATAATAAAGCTATGTTTTATTATTTTTTAGAAATTAATTATAAATAGGAAATTTACTGAAGCTAATAGATTTTTAACATCAAACAAATATTGATATATATATATATATAATTATTTAATGTCAAAGGAAAAAATCAGTAGAATAACACATTTTAACCGGAGTTTTAATATATAAAATACAGATTGATTATGTTGCAATATTCTAAATGACAAAAGAAGAAAATAAATAAATAGAAGTAAGCAAATAAAATGAAATTTAACTTACTATGCAATTGAAAATGATTTTAGGAAAGTACTAGTCGATGTTAGTGGCAAAAGTGAAAGTACATTTCGTTAACTTATTTTTAGTTAAGGTGATGTAGCAATAATGACAATTTGTATCAAGTATCAAAGAATTGCATATTGTTTGTTACAAAATATTTGTATTTTATACAGTTATATAAAAATTATTGCTGAAGTTAAATAGAAACAGCGAAGACATTTTTTAAAATTTTAATTGTAGATTTCTTCATTTTCAATCAATTTAAGTTGACAGTTGTTTTCAGTCCTTCAAACATTTTTTTTTCTTCTTAATTTTGTTTAATCAATGATTAAAAGTTACTTTTCGATAAGAAACAAATCTCATAAATAATATAATGATAATTTTCTGTTTTGGCGATCAAAGTAAAAACTATTCCTACTTTACATATAGTTGAGTCAACACGGACAATTTCTTTATTGTATTGTAATTGTTGTTAAGAAAGCATATTCTTTGTTACAAGGATTTTTATATTTAAATTAAGTTAAATATATTAGTAAATTAAATAAAGGTGTAATGAAACTTAAATAAATACTTCCAGCATTGATTTAATACTATCTTAATCGCTGTCTAACCTTTTTTTAATCCTCTGACTAATATTCATATTTGACTTTTTTTCTTCATATTGTTATTTAATATAAGCTTTTAATATCGCACATTTGTGATTTTTGAACACAGATCACTTACAACAGTTTTTTTTATATTAGTAGGAATATATATACTACTGACAAGAAGACCTATTGTCTAAGCGCAGTGTTGGAAAAGATCCATTCAATATTAAAATTAAAACGGCTGAAAATTCCTATGCAATAGTTTTGAGAGAAAATAATAAAACATTTTTAAAAAGTTAACTTTCTATTAAAATGTTGTATATTATTTGTATTTATTTTGACAATATTTGGTGTAAGTTTAAAAAAAAAGTTATTGCAAATGTAATATTTTTCTTTAAGAGTTGAAAAGAATTAGACTGCACATATTATATCTTTGTATAAATAAATCAATGAAAAAACTACTAATTTTTATAATTTATGATATAATTAAGCATCGCATAAATTTATATCATTTTAATTTATTTATTTATTAGCAAAATATTCCTGTCAATCATTAAACAACAGTCAACAAAATAAATGCATTACTATGCTGTTGTATGTACAATCTAATGAACCAAACTATAGACGACCCCTTCCAAAACTACCCATTATCCGCGTTTGATAACCCAAATGGTCAATATAAAAAATATTAAATAAGAAACTCAATTCAAAAAGTCTAATCACGGGACTGTCAATATTTTTTAAGCAAGAATTAAAATTTGATGTAATAAATTATTGAGTCTAAACATGTTATCTTTTCAAACTTCTAACAGTTAAAATATAAATAAAATCTATCTGCATAACTACTGTGTTTGATCTGGATGGCAGATTTAAACTGACATGAAAAATATGAACTCATAAAGTTCAATTAATGTGATTTATTAGTATCAAATATATTTACATAATATACAATAAATAAATATAATATGCAATCAATAAGCATAATGCAAACTATATAAACTTAATTAATGCAGGGCCGGTCATGCCTGAATGACTAGACCAGGGGTCCCCAACCCTATACCCGCGGACACCATGGTGCCCGCAGACCATTTTACGTGTGCCCGCCGCTATCCGAACACGATAAAAAATTATTTATCTGACGCAAATAAATTTACTTTTTAAAATTTCTTATAAATTATTGTATTATATTGTAATCAAACTGTAGGACATAATATACTTTTACAGCGTAAAAATATAAATGTTAATTAGATGTTAAATTTTATTTTTGAAATAAATATTTTTTTTGTACATTATGTGTATTATTAATAATATCCAACTATAAATTTACATTGAAAAAATAAATGGTGCCTGCCATCTGGTTGAAAAAAATAAATGGTGCCCGCCACCTAGCCAGTATTATAGAATGTGCTCTTAAGTGCAAAAAGGTTGGGGACCTCTGGACTAGACTAACGTCCAGCTGTATGTAATAACGTGCCTCATGAGTTTGTCCAGTGACTCTTCCAGCTGTACCAGACAGCCTGCCTTGAGTCAGCTCTAGTCTTTGTATTTTCAAGTCCTATCATGGACTTGCCTAGACTTATAGCATAATGACTATTACAGAAACATTCAGTTAGCTGTGGATTCAATTGAGAGCACATTCCATTATTTAGGTTAGAAAGAGGTTCTCTACATACCTCCAAAGCATTGCCAGATCTCTAATCTTACTGACAGCAATTGGATTCAGAGATTATCATTTCATATTGGCCGGTGATAGCCATTGACTTGTGTTTTATCTGTTTACCCTTTGGCTAGCAGCAAATAATGCTCAATCCAATCAGATAAGAAACGAATCTGGACTAGTCCACTTCTGAAGGCAAGGTGAGATATGACATTTCTCCCCTTGGCTAAAATTAGCCCTGGAAAATGTAGTCATAGAGATGTTGCTGGATGGCATCTTATTCATTTTCTTGGTTGCTTTGCTCAGCTGCTGTTCTTGGTTTGCTTATCATCTTTGCTTGACATGCTTGTCCCTGGATGTTCATTTGGTTTTCTGCTGTCTTTGGTTTGGAGGCCATCATCTTTGCTTGATGTGCTTATTCTGGATATTCATCTGTTTTTCTGCTGTCTTCAGTTTATCTATGATTTAGTCTCAGTTGTTTAGTAAGTGGTGGTGATGTTGACAACCATCTTCTATTTCTACTACTACTGTATAAAGTCCTTTCAGTTGCAACACCACCACTGGGATTCATTTTGTGAATCCTTTGTAAATTCTGCATAGTATCTGAGTGCCTATTTGCACTTTTATATTGTCATTTCCTTTTTTCCTAAAGTTTGGATCAGGTTTCAAGTCAGACAGATTGGCTCATAAATATCTATTGAATACATACAAGTAATCAGATTATAATTTACTTAAAGTTGTGACCTGGTTCGCCTTTGTCACTGCAAAGCCTAAGTGATTGAACCAGTCACAATTTAATAAGTTACTATGAGTACCTGATGCCACCACCATTCTTATTAACCAATGTAATTTTAACAGTTGTTTGGCCCATTCATTTTATGTGATTGCCATGATAATCTGTGATTGACATACCACTAGGTTGCAGCTTATATTTTGATGTGCCACTAGGTTGCAGCTTATATTTATTATTTTTATTAGTGATAGCCCAGGTCTTTTTTGAAACAATGCATACTGCAAATGCTGTGTCCAGTTCCATTGTAACTGGTATATCATTAATCATAATTCTGTGTTTAAATCCAGTCTGCTTGTCTTTTATAGAATTTATGCAACTGTGTTTATTTTTCTTACGATTGCCTTTGTCATTTTTTGGTTTGGATGTTTCCATTCTCATATTTGGATTGTGTTTTTGCATTTTCATATTGGCTATTTGTTTCTTCATTTTCAGACAAGCAGCTCATATGTGTCCAACTTGCTTGCTAAATGTACACAGTATAGTGGTGTGGGCATTTTGGGTGTTCTCACATCTATAAACAATGCTTTATACATGTTGAATTAATTGAGCTGGCTGGGTGTTTGACCAACCCAGTGTTTTGCTGGATTTTTTGTACCTCATAATTAATTTTTTTAATGGCTTTGCCAGACTAGCTATTGATTTTCGTAGTACTGCATGGAATAAGGCTGAATCAAAGTCTGAACATGACATCAATAGTAGTTTAGTCTTAAGTTGAAATCAGTTATCCTACAAATAAAATGATCATGAATTGTTTCATTCAGGAAATCTTGAAATCACATTTTAATGTCGATGTCCAGATTCAAATTGTCAACTCTCTGGCTTTTTCCCTCTGCTCTTGGATGCAGAGATTGAAATAATATCTCTGCATTATTGTGAGAGATTTAGGGGGAAATTATGTGTGAGAGTCACTAATGTTGTGTCAAAACCTAGTTTCTAATGTAGAAAAAGATGTAATATTTGCATCTTTTGAAGAAGTTACACAGGAAGCAAAAGAAATCGAATATATAGAAGTTTCACTGGTTTTAACAACTGAAGTGGCTGAAAATGTATAAGTACCTACACAAAATGCAGAGGAAACTGCAAAGTATTTGCTTTTAGATGAACCCATTAAAACAAAGGGTATTTTTACACCCTCTATAATAAAGTGGTTGTAGAAAAAGAATCTAAAATAGTTGCTGTAGAAATGGAAAAGGATTCTAGTAATGAAGTTGCTATAGAAATGGAAAAGAATTCTAGTAATGAAGTTGAAGAAAATCTGGATGATAAATCAAAGAATATGCTGCGATTGAACTTAAATAAGATTCAAGGAAATGTTTGAAGGATGTTGACCAAGTTGAAGGTTATGATGAATCTTACAACAGGATTAAAAGGGATGTTGATTGTGCAAGTAATGAAGATGAAGCAAAGGAGTCAAAGGGTGGTATTATGGATAAAATTAAAGTTGATCTGAATAAAGATTAAACATTTGTGAGTCCAGGAAGTAATCTAAAACCCTTTATTGAAAATATTAGCATTAGCTATGACAATGAAACAGCTAAGTCAACAGAGAGAGAAAATCTGTAGCTACAATTGAGAAGGAAGTAGATTTTCTGGATGAAAAGGGAGTAAACAAATATACAGAGGTTTGCGCTAAGGATCTCAAAAATGAAAGTAATAAATATAAAAAGGGAAGTGTATACAGTAACAGTAAAGAATAGGGTTGAAACTCAATAGAATAATTCATAAGACTTTGAAGAGATGGTGTTGAAGAAAGAATAATACCTGATTCTGAAAAAAATAGTGAAGAAGAGCTCAACCAGAATATTGGTGAAGGGACAAAAGATGATGCCAACTTTGAGGTTGAAGAGTTTTGTAGAGATAGGTAAGGAGTATAAAGCTGTCCACAAGTTAGGAGAAAATAAGGCTGGTGACATACTATCATTTGCACATGAAATAGATTAAAGTTTGAGAATAACAAGATTTGATGATAACTTGTATCCTACTGAAACAATTATTTTGATATTGACATGGGAAGAAATGTTATAGTGACCCAGAAAAGCTAATTTATCAAAGGGTACGTAGTTACAAGAAACTTATGTGAAAAATTAAAAGGAAGAACTTCCCAGGAAAGAAATACATTATTAAGAATCAGATAAAGGTTCCGTAGTGGATGAGACATATTTGAGAGATCATCAATGACCATTTTGTAGAACATAGAGAAGTTGATATAAAGGACATTGCAAATCAAATGTGGCTTAAGATCCTTAAGCATAGTAATGTCACATGACAAAAATTCCACAATTTTTTCTCCTTGCATAAAGGATCTTAAGTAATTAAAAAGAAATGTGGAGAAAATTCTTTCCTCTTAAGGGATTGAGAAGTGGTTAAAGGAACCTACAACACAAGCCAACTAAAACTGTCTATATCTCCCAACCTAGGAAAGGAATAGTAAAAGGTTTAGGACAGATAGGATGGACTAATGCATTAAGAGGGACCATTAAATATAAAAGGGACAATTTAAATTGGGAGACCCCTAACTAGGACAAGTGTAATCAGTAGTTGCCATAAATTAAGGCATAAACTCATAAGTGTTAGGGATTAGACATACTGTAGGTTTGTTATTAGGAGGCATGAAGTCAACCATGTGTTTTCTTGCCACCTAGAATAAAATTCAAAGAGAAGTAAAATCATTTTTTGTTCCTCAAATTAGGGGAATATGAAGTGGTAAAATCTGTAGTACATATTTTGCTTCATTTTCTGATGACAGTAACCTTAAAAGTAAGATTTGAACCTGTTTTTATATTCATTTCATCATCAGGGAATGTAAGTGCACACATAAACATGATCTCTACCCTGTTTTATTTAGACAGTTATATTTACCTATTTTTATTATTGTTAATTTTAATTAGATTTTATTTAAAAAATCTTAAATTCCTTCATTATAGATAGCCATGTATGCATGTATATGTATTACAGATACTGAAACTAATGTTATTTATGTTGATAAAAATATGTATTAATTTTTATATATTATTCATTTTTATAATTAATGTAAAGCTAATGCAGAAAAAGTTCTGGAAAGTAATTATCATAATTTAAATTTTATAAAACAAAAGAACATACCTTAATTGATGTAAAAAATGTCATTCTCAATTAGTTATTTTCAACAATTTGCAAATTTAATGAAAGTTTTAAATCTATTTCCAATATAGAAGTAGATTTGGAACAATACTTTACAGAATTCATCTAGTTTTCATCTTTTGAATGTAAAATTGAACAATGGTAGGAAAAATCAAGCTGTGTAATGCATATCTGGTCACGAGTAAAAAAGAACTTTCTAGAAGGTTTAGTATAGTATAAATACTGCCATAAATTTCAAGCACAAGAAAGAACAAAACTTAGAGTCATGTTGCTCAAATTTTTGACAAAATGACCACAGAGTAGATGGAAGAAGTTTGCCTCCTGATCTTTTAGATCATTCTTGTGCCATTTCACTGCCATGTCATCATTGCTTAAAAACTGCCTTAACTGAACTATAAATCAACATTCAAAAGATGCCTACCACTATTTTATTTGAATTCAGTATTGCTGACTCTGCTTTCCATGTTTATTCTTCATGCTGCCAATCTGAAGAGTCACCAATTGATTGGAAGGTAATCCGTTTATGCTGTTAAATGAACTCTTTATATTACTCACTTCACTGCAATTTTACTTATAATCATAATGCAACCTATTTTATCTAATAACTGAATATAATTTCAGTTATCATAATTGTATTAATCCTAATTACTCTCTCACTGTCAATTTTATAAATCTCTTTTCTGTAAAACATTAGCACAAATTTATGAATCTTTAACCTGTAATTATCTCATAGATTTTCAATTTTAATTATGTCTTTTATTTTTCATGCAGCAAACTTCACTTATTTTATTTTAAATTATATATTTTATATTGAATTGATTTTAATATGCTTATGACTCAATCTAACAAACCTATGTCATTTTAGCCACCATCCCAATATTATGAGATGCTTAAATATTAAACGTAAGATTTCTTAATAAACAAAGGTTCGCTCAATTGAATATTACATGTGTTTAATGGTGGACTATCAAACCACCATATAATGGGATATTATAAAGCACATTTTCTTACTCTGTCTAGTGCTATTGATTTTAAATATATTTTATGTTCTTTAAATAAAATCCAATGATCATTTCATACTTAATAATTAATCATTTGCTTTTCACACCATCAAGCATTATAATTTGTTTTATAATCTATTCATAGTTATTTATAGTTTAAGCATACTTGGGTTTGTTAAATAGAGGGAATAATATTTTCCACCCTTTTGCTATGACATCCTAGTCAGTCAAGGTTATATGCCTACCTTTCAGAATGGGTTAATATTTTGTCATGGCATTATGCATGATATTAATTTAGTCGGGGTTTTAGTTAATATATGAGAGTCATTAATGACCTGAACCTTATTTCACATTGCTTACTCATGATAGCATTAAAACTCTTATATCTTGCTTTGTCACAATTATTCTCCAGAGGTCCTGGATTTTATTCTTCATATAACTTGTCCCAGAATGGGATTTGGAAGTGCCGACCTCAGGACGTTAGGTTGTTGAGGCTCTGCATGGGATAACATCAACAAACCTGGACCATGACATACTTACCAATCACTCTCCAAATACCACCCTGTCATAGGTGCAGGTGAACCCTCATACTTTATAAATAAATAATGCAGCCTCTCGTTCCAAAGCGGACCCAAAAATCATTTCTCATGCTATCATTGAGGTCAACTTTTTCTTATTATTTGTATGCCCCCTGTTATATCTATAAGTTATAGTGCAGTGATCTTTGCAAACCATTTTCTTTGATTATTATTAGTAAGTTTTATAAATGTCATAGTAAAGCTTATTTGAGCTACCTGCCCTTTCATTTGGACAGGCTTAAATGTGCTCATGGACAATAGTTATTAAACCAACCTGTTAAATCAATTACACAAATAAATGCTGATTCATGTCAGATGATTAATATAGTGTTTACATTGTTAATTAAATAAATTCTCTTAATATGTTAAGATACTTAATTATTGTATCATTGTAAGTCTTTATTTGAGGGTTATCTTATAAATAATGTATCTTTCACCTACCTATAAATTAGTGGTCATGATTTCTGTTTGGCCTTTCATAGCATTAATCTATTAAATTTCATTTATGATTCCCATTATCATATTTAGCTGCATCTCCATAACATACATTAAACTATCTCCTATATATGTGTTATCATTTGTGTATTATCCTATGCCAGTGCATCCATATCTGTAGCATTATAAATCATGTCATCTATTAATATAAATTATTAATTGTGTAAAATCTGTGCTATGTCAATTAATGTTATCCTATGTAATTAAACTTATTATTTATGCTCATTAAATTGTTTACGTAAATAGTTATTTATGTTTCATGTCTAACTCACTGAATCTCATTTATCAGTTTTGACAAGGTCCCTCTAGGATAAAAAATATATCACAGAGTGCAGTGTTAAAGGTTAAAACCTTTAGTTATTACACATTCTCATTTGTACTTAATAACTATATATATATATTACTACTTTAAATAACCAATTATTATTTAATATTTGTTTGGGGTTTGCTTCATTCTTGCTCATCATAGATGGATGCTATTCTATAATTTATGCTTTTCTTAATAACATGCTAGCCATTCTCACTTCATTTAGGGTTGCCAAATATTCTTATACTTAAGGACTCTGTCTAAATTATGGTATGATGGACTTTGTTTTAAATAATTTCCCTGTATATCTCATGTTTCTCCATTGTGTCTCCAGGACTGGAGTGAATAAAACTCATCTGTTATCATCAGAAATGTTGTTCATAATGTTATAGTTTTAGAGAAGAGCAAACAGGGCAGAATTCATGATTTCTCCTGACTGTGTATCTTGGCAAGAATGGGTTTAGGGTACTTTTGCTCATATTCTAGATCTTGTTAGATGAGCATATAACTCTGACTGTTACAATACTATATAATTGTAGAGGTGTGTAAAGTGTCTATTAAGATTGTTATAGTTGTGTTGTAAACTGTTCAAAATAATTGTTAACGTTCCACAACTAGAAAAAAACAGGTGTATAAAATTGAACAAATTGAAAAGTAAATAAACAGCAAATAAAAAATTCAGAATCTCCAGTGTAATTTACTTTTCAAAAAATTTTCCCAAATATGGAGATCTACATGTGTCATTGCTTTGTTGATACAATTTGATCTTTTTTTTCATATGTCAAAGCGTCGGCAGGGAAGCAAATCCAGGACAACTGGTTGGAAAACAGCTATGCTAACCACTAGGCCACCAACGCTTGACTCAATTTGATCTTTTTAATATCTCAATAGCTTCTCTTTGCATATTATTTATTTTATGATTTGTTCTATTTTATAACCCTTTTTTTTTTAATATATATCAAGTACAGATAATGCAAATGATCGTTTTACCCTAGTTGAGAAATGAGGTAAACTAAAAACGTGCTGAAATGGTTGTTAACAGTATTTAGTTCATTATTCAAGACCAAAAGTTACTTATAAAGTTGGTAAATAATTCTGCACGAGTGCATATTTTATAAACTTATTGGACTGCTAATATCAACACACTGCCTTCTATTATTAGTTTTTGATTTGTAAACATCAATAAATCCATTAATATATTCTTTTCAAGTTGTTATAAAAAACGAAATCTGGCAAATAAAATTAGATGTAAAATTTCTAATTTTGCTCAGTACCCAAATGTGATAGATAGCACTTTAATAATATAAACTATTTTAAAAAGTTTATTATTCCTTTGATTATATACTAATTTTTATATATATACTAATATTATTTGTATGATATTTTAATATAAAAAAATCATATGAGGAGAAATATTAAGTCAGTCGTTTCAATTCTCAATAAATGAAATAAGAAAATGAGCTCGAAAATGGGTGGATATAAGGAACTCGTAGTAAGGATAGCATTATTTTTCCACACACAATATCTGGAATAAAAATAGATGAAAGATACATGAAAACAATAGAGATAGGAGGGTACAAACTTGGTTTTCATTGTATTTCATTAAAATGTAATTTATTTATTCAGAGCATGCTTAATACTTAAGAATTTAATATTGCAGAAAAAAAGTTTACTAGTCTATACACGTGTTGCGCTAACTGAAGTATATATATATATAATTTAGATTTTTTTTTTTTTTGCAATAAACGTAAAAATAAATGTAAAGAAATTGAAAGAAGACCATGAAATTGAAAATAACTTTAGTAAAATAGTATTCATTGCTGGTGGTCATTAAAAAACATTAAGTTAATTTATCTTTAGTTAAAATGTTTCAATATTGACAGTTTGTAACAAATATCAAAGAGATGAATGTATCGTTTGTTACAAAAGATTTGCATTTTATAAAGTTATACCGTATTAAATTTTAAATAAAATTTGTAAAAAAACAACTTAATTTTGTCATATTTCTTAGTTTTCTGTCCTTTTACATTGATAGTTATTTTCAATATTTTTTTCCCAGTCTTTCAAGTGCGCGACTGCTATTTTATTCTAGTAGGTTGAATAAGAGACATTGGATTTATTTTATTAATGTTATTTAATAATAAACAATATTGGAATGGTTTTATTGTTCAAGAGTTCGTAAGAAGTTCAAGTACCGGAAAGTGTGTACACCGACCCATTATTAGGACCTCATAATGATTGAAATTCTCTTGGCTAGAAAAGAAATCTGATTTATAAATAATATAATGTATTTTTCCATTTTGGCGATAATAGTAAAAACTATTCCTATTTTACATATAGTTATGACAATGCCAAAAAAGGACAATTTGCTTTTTTATTATTTTGTAATTAGCGTCAAAGAGTGCATATTCTTTGTTACAATGAGTTTTGTATTTAAATTAAGTTCAAATATATTAATAAATTAAATACATTTATGAAATTTAAATAAAAAGGCTGTTTATTTTCCCATTGATTTAAAATCTATAGTAACTTGCTATCTAATATTTTCAGTCCTGAAGATATTCTCCTTTATTTTTTTTAACTTAATATAATTTTCTAATTTTGCATATTAAAATTTTTTAAAGCGAGCTATTTTCAATAGTTTATTTTTAAATTTTTTTGAACTTAGAGCACTTTACAGTTTATTATTTGCTTCAGTTCTCTAAGATAACACTAAGGTATCTATACAAACCTCTTCATTTATAGGGTGGTGGCAATAATTATTGTCCTAAACTCCGCGTTTAATGCGTGTAATATTAAAAAATATATATAATTAAAGCAACAGGTGTATAGACAACTAAACTTTATGCAATATTAATTTTCTTAAGTATTAAGCATGTTCTCAATGAATAAATGTCACATTTTAATGAAATGCAATGAAAACCAAGTTTGTACCCATCTATCTCTATTGTTTCCATGTGTCTTTCATCATTTTTATTCCAGACATTGTTGGAAAAATAATGCTATCCTTACTACAAATTCCTTATATCCACCCATTTTCGAGCTCATTTTATTTCATTTATTGAGAATTGAAAGGTCTGACTTATTATTCCTCCTCATGATTTTTTTAATATTAAAATATCATACAAATAATATTACTATATATATAAATTAATATATCAATAACAGTAATATATAATCAAAGGAATAATAAGTTGTTTAGTATAGTTTATATTATTAAAGTGCCATCACATTTGGATAGTGAAGCAAAATTAGAAATTTTACATCTTTAGTTTCACTTGCCACGTTTCGTTTTTTATAACAACTTGAAAAGCATATGTTAATGTTTTTATTGATGTTTATAAATCAAAATCTAATAATAAAAAGCAGTGTGTAGATATTAATAGTCTAAGAAGTTTAAAATTTATACACACATGCAGCATTATTTACCAATTTTATAAGTAACTTTTGGTCTTGAATAATAAACTAAATACTGTTAACAATCATTTCAGAGCCTCTTTAAGTTTAGTAGATTTCTCAACCAGTGCAAAATGATCATTTGCATTATCTGTCTATGATATATATATATATAATAATAATAATAATAATAATAATAATAAATTAAGTTTGATGTCTGTATTCTTTCAAAAATATATGTAATATTCAAGTCTATATATATATATTAAATACAGTAAGATTTACACAAATTCAAATTTATTTTATTAGAGGTACTTTCGACTATATATCTTGTAGTCTTTATCAACTATATAACGTTGAATAATTGAAATGAGATATCCTTTCATAATACTGAAGCAATGGATCTGAAGCCCGATCCATGCTTCACAGCCTTCTATAAACTTAATTAGTATTGTAGACCTGAATTAAGTTTATAGTTCAATATCAGCAGGGTCTTGCATTAGAGTTAAAATAATTATGCTTATTAAATGTGTATTACATTTAAATATTTTGTTTTAAATAAATTTCATTCTATTAATAAAAATTGCTTAACCTATTAGTCAAACATATATATACATCTAGCGTATATATATGAGTTAATGCAAAATTCTGCTGAAATAAAATGCTTATTCTACTATAAAAAAATAATAATATATTGTTGTTAAAATTTTGTTAAAATATTTAGTATGATTTGATTTTGAGATAAGCCCACCAACATTTTCTAAAAGAATGTATAGTTTTGATTAGTGAGCCATTCAAGTCTAATTAAAGATGGCCTTCTCTTTCTTTCTTTTTAATTAATAGAATTCAAACTTTAAAGAAAGAAATTTAGAGTAAAAAAGTAAAAGTTATTTTTAGAAAATGTTACTTTGAAACAAAGGAGCATGGGGAGGCTTATCAAGATCTCAGATCATACAAACAATAGAAGGTAGCTGACAGAGAGGGTATAAATAAAAGGGAGAACAAAAGATTAGGCAATCAGAGTTTCCTTTTGGAAAAAGTTCATTCAGATTTTCCTTTTGGAAAAGATCAGTCATTCAGATTTTCCTTTTGGAAAAGATTATTCATTCAGAGTATTCTTGCGGGCTGTCAGATTGCTCCGTGGAGAACTTTAGAAATTTTGCTGTTGCCTATTGTGATTTTATTATATGAATTCGATGGAGTCTACCATGCTTGGCTAGGCAAATAAATAACTTTGTCTACCGCCGAGGGTTCCTCAATACCAGAAAAATGCCGTAGTATTTACTCAATCGTCATCTGAACTCTGTGCCGTGTCTGGAGGACTTTTTGTGAAACCATGCTACCGATTTCCACTTTCCTTGTCCGGACAAACACATCTCATCAGACGGATCAAGCTACGCCCGTCGATGGAACATGACCAAGGAATAAGGACGGTAATCATATCTCTCCTCATGAACTATTTATTATGCTACCCTTTTTGTCCATACTTTTTATAATTGCTTCCTTGAATATTTATGAAATGTGTGTTTAATGATATTTATAATGTAACTATTTTTATTAGACTAGTTAGATATATGTATATGTGATCATCTATCTAGATATTTAACCCTTTTCCTTCGCTATTCTTCATTACTCCCATGTGTAAATATTATAATTCTATTGCGGTTAAGTTTATTAGTTAATTGTTCATATAAAAATCCCTTTCCAGTTTTATTCATACTTGTAAAATTTAGTACGAGTAAGTTTCCTTTTTTTGTTTGCCAACTTGATCTCCTCGATAACGCTTCTTTTGTCCGCCATTAGCTTCTTACATATGTCAGATTTAGCGATATACATCTTAAATCATTTTAAACTCTGTTTTAGCGCAAAGCAATTAGAAACTGCTTTGCGAAAGATTTTTATTATTGCACTTTATCGAGCAGATTCGAGTTGACAATGTTTAATGAAATTGGGAAGGAAAGATTTAGACCGCAAGCATATTAATCTGGTTTTCATTGTCTCATTAGTTATTCATTAATTTAGGGGAATAGCGAAGGCCATTAAATTATTAATAATATTTCAAATGTCATTTATTAAAGATATTTATTTAACTAAAAAGCTTGAGTTTGCTAGTTATATTTCAATGCTTTGTTTTACTTTTAAATGATCCAGGCACGCAAAACACATATTTCTAAGTATTTTTGCACATTTAACTATTTAGCTCCGTAGGTGGTTCTGTCCATGTCTCCCGCTGATGCTAAGCTCGTGGCTCGGTAAGAAAATATCTATGCGTGTCTCAGATAGTGTTGTTCGGTTCATGATAGCTTCGAGACTAGACGAATAGGGCAGAGGTCATAGTATTCTTGGTTTAATATCTCGCATATGGGTGGCCTCGAGGTACTTTTGCCTAGTATTCGAACTGGGTTAAATCAACATACATCATCTGACTGTCACAGTAGATTTTTTTTTCCGCATTCTGGCGTCCATCGTGTGGCTATTCGAAATTTTCCACACCCTGTAGGCAGCGTTTATGTTTTAAATAATAATATATATGTAGAATTTTTTTTTGTCCTCGGATTTGTACGCATATATATAGTGATTGTTTTAAATAACACGAATAATTGTTAGTTATACGTGAATTTTTTTGCTTCAAGTTGTCGCAGTGGGACGAATGTCATTTTTTTAAAAAAAAATTTAGTACCCTGAGAAGTTTGTTTTGGTCTAATATATTTATATAAAAAAATATATATAATTTTTTCTGAGTCTTGTTTCCTAATGTGAGCAAATGTCATTTTTTAAAATTAATTAAAAAGTTAAATGTGTCATAAAGTAAAATTTTTTTTCCCGAGTTTAGTATATATATGAAATGAATGTTTTACATTTAGAAAAGTTAACACTCCGTTAGTTTTTTTTTTTATAGTGAATATATATATAATGAGAATAAATATCAGAGTTATAGCAAGATTTTTTTTCCGAATGAGTAGTTTTGTCGATGGCCAGTTGCCATATTGTTGTTTATCGTATAAAGTATATACCTTCGATGAGGCGGAAGTGTCAAATCTATACCCACCCGCCCTCCCTTAATTAAAATAGCTTTCGTGCTTCATGTTACTTTAGTACTGCTTAAAGATGAGAAGTTTTAATATAATAATGTTTTTTCGAAATATAACATTTTAGTTAAAAGTACAAATAGATAATAGAATTATGTTTTCCGTTGTACAAATTTTTGTAAAGATTAAAATTGATAACATTCTTTCGTTAATAGAAATTTTTTATAAGATCAAAAAGTTTGATAAGTTCAAACTATATTGTTTCACTTTCTCTGCGTTAGTTTCCTTAATTAAATCAATAATTTTAATCATGCAGAATTTTTTTTTCACTTTTAAATATTTTGAAATTACGTTCCGTGCAAACAATAGATATAAAATAAGTTTTGTTTCAATAATAACAAACTTAATTGTCAACTTTATGAAAAGTAAATGCGTATGTTCGTTAATAAATATATATATTAAAGATATATTTTTGTATAACATATATGTCAGCCACCCTTTAGTTAAGATTTTTTTTTTCTCCATTTCGGATTATGCTATTGAATCATTTATTGAGTAACCGTTAGGTGAAGACCCTTTGAGTAACCGTTAGGTGAAGCCCTTGTTTTTTAGTAACCATGTTTGGTGAAGACCCTTAGAGTAACCGTTGAGGTGAAGACCCCTTACAGTTTAGAGTTTAGGATTGCTGAGTAGCCTGAAATAATAGGTCTATGTCTGCAATCATTGCTTCCTTGTCATAGTTGCGACCAGCGTTTACTAGCCTGAAATAATAGGAGTATGCGGTTTGCAATATGACATCTTTCTAATAAATTCATGTACATGATAATAAAAGAAATATTTGTATAGGTATATCTGTTTGTATATTTATATGTAGTCATATATATGCTTATTTAATGATGTACATATTCATATATATGGATGCATATGGTATACACTTCGTTATAGTTCGGTAAAACCCGTTTTTATATAAATGTTTTTTGAAACAGTTTTTGATCTCAATGCGTGATTCTGTAAAATTGCGTGATAATTGTTAATCTATTTCGGGTGTGACCAAAATGGTAGTTGGTTTCGATCCCAGGTTCATAATTCGGAGTGGCGGTTATCATGGGATTTTACTTTTATTTTAATTGTTTTTTGTATTAATATTTTGTTTTGTTAATCGTACTTTAGGCTGGTTAAATTTTTTTTTTCTGTCTTGACCAAAACGGTAGCGTGGTTTCGAACCCAGGTCAGACATGTTACCTTACTTAGTTGTTATACGTCTTAGACTTAATTAATATTGTCATTTAAAATACCATTTACTTATTCATGCATAGATTTTTTTGAAAGTGAAGTGAAAATCAAAATAAATTGTAATCGCATTAAACTTTATAAACCTTATCAATGTGTGCTTGGATCATTATCCATTAATATGTATATTTGATATGGCCATTGTCTTGTCGACTGGCGCCCTTCTCAAATAAATTTGTCGGCAAGTGCAATCTCTCATATCGGATATCAAATAAACCAAACTATAGTAGATGATCAAAATAACAATGTATGCATAGTGAGCCAAAATAATTTTTAAACATGACTTACGTATATTTTGCTCACATATTTTTTTATATATATACTTGTATTAATGTAAATGCATTTTTTAGTTGTTTCAGGTGTCAGAGAAAGCCAGGTCAAGCTGTAAGTGTGTTATTTTAATTATATTGGGACAAAATAGCAGTGATATTTTAATGAAATATAACAATAAAGTAAAGTGAGGAGACTAATATGTAGTATAAATATTAAAGACAGACACGGCAGGATTTTATATATATATATTTTCATGTACAAACAGATACATATAGGCATAGGGTTAAGATAGGACCTCGTGAGGTAGGCAAAGTTAATTTCTGAAAACATAAATAAAACAGATAGTTATAATTTTAGAAAGAAGTAAAAAAATTTTTTTTTGATATCCAGAAGGATATAATACACTTATCTAGATTGTTTATAAAAAGACAAATACATTTTATAGCCAATATTAGGCAAAAATGGACCAACAGAAGGACGAACATTATGACAGCGATGAGGAGGTAGTGCTCAACCTTCCAAATATGGCAACGTGCAGTGACCAAAAATACAATTTGGAAGATCTCATCAAAGAAATGAGAGATGAAAATGAAATGATGATGAACATGTTCCAACAATTCATGAATATGACATCACAAAGACTGAACCGTTTGGAGGAAAACATGGGTCTCCAGCAACAACATACCAGAACAAAAGTATTGCCAGATGAGGATACTCAGTTAAAATGGCAACAGAAACAAGATGATACACAACTTAAATCATTGATAGATAATGAATTAGGAAAGGATATGCATGCCTTGGACGTGTCAGTCAAGCATCAAATACAGGAGGGAGAAGAAAATGGACAGATGAATGTGGATAAGAAGGAAATGAACATTCATCAACAGATGAATCCAATCCAGGCGCAACAAGGCAACCAAATCCTTACGCCAATAATAATTAATCCGGTAACATCTCCTGTGGCAAAATTCGTACATATACAATGTTTTAGAGGGGAACCGGGTGGAAACCCTAGACACCACCTAGACAGTCTCAAAATGTTTTTTCAATTTCAGAATATGACAGAACAAGAAAAAGTGGCGATCTCCAGTCATCATTTAAAAGAATCTGCCAGAGACTGGTGGAACACTCTGTCTATACAACCACAAACATTTATGGAATATGAGAATGCAATGATGTCAATGTATTGGAGTGCAGAGTGGCAGGAAGGTTTGATGTATTCCATAATGCATGAAAGATACCCAGCTAACCATCAAGAGACTTATGCTCAGTTTTTTGTTAGGCAGGTAAATCGAATTAAAGCCCTAAGTGCATTCAATTATCCAGAAATGCAGATAGTAAGGATGATTAGGCACAACATGCCACCCTGGATAAGGAAAATATTAATAAGCACTCAAATGCAAGATATTCAAGGCACGATTCGGATACTAACTGACATTGACTACGGAAACTTAGAAGAAAACCAAAATGATAGGGTCATGAACCCGTCCAAAAGTACAAGGCAGTATATACCACCGGATCCTGGGAAATATAGACATTAAAATAGATACATACCATGTTAGACTAAATACAACACAGACCCGATTTAAGACACAGAAGATTGAATTATGGATAAACCGTTAGATATAATAAAGTAAAGAAAACACCGTAGGTAGTAACAAATTAAATATTACAGCAAATAAAGAGTAGGTTTGAACTCACCTGGCACAAATTCTTACCTCTGACCTGAAGCAACAGCATTTTTTTTAAACATTTTTTTTTGCTCACTAACTATTGGGAAATGAAGCAATGGATCTGAAGCCCGATCCATGCTTCACAGCCTTCTATAAACTTAATTAGTATTGTAGACCTGAATTAAGTTTATAGTCCAATATCAGCAGGGTTTTGCATTAGAGTTAAAAATAATTATGCTTATTAAATGTGTATTACATTTAAATATTTTGTTTTAAATAAATTTCATTCTATTAATAAAAATTGCTTAACCTATTAGTCAAACATATATATACATCTAGCGTATATATATGAGTTAATGCAAAATTCTGCTGAAATAAAATGCTTATTCTACTATAAAAAAATAATAATATATTGTTGTTAAAATTTTGTTAAAATATTTAGTATGATTTGATTTTGAGATAAGCCCACCAACATTTTCTAAAAGAATGTATAGTTTTGATTAGTGAGCCATTCAAGTCTAATTAAAGATGGCCTTCTCTTTCTTTCTTTTTAATTAATAGAATTCAAACTTTAAAGAAAGAAATTTAGAGTAAAAAAGTAAAAGTTATTTTTAGAAAATGTTACTTTGAAACAAAGGAGCATGGGGAGGCTTATCAAGATCTCAGATCATACAAACAATAGAAGGTAGCTGACAGAGAGGGTATAAATAAAAGGGAGAACAAAAGATTAGGCAATCAGAGTTTCCTTTTGGAAAAAGTTCATTCAGATTTTCCTTTTGGAAAAGATCAGTCATTCAGATTTTCCTTTTGGAAAAGATTATTCATTCAGAGTATTCTTGCGGGCTGTCAGATTGCTCCGTGGAGAACTTTAGAAATTTTGCTGTTGCCTATTGTGATTTTATTATATGAATTCGATGGAGTCTACCATGCTTGGCTAGGCAAATAAATAACTTTGTCTACCGCCGAGGGTTCCTCAATACCAGAAAAATGCCGTAGTATTTACTCAATCGTCATCTGAACTCTGTGCCGTGTCTGGAGGACTTTTTGTGAAACCATGCGACCGATTTCCACTTTCCTTGTCCGGACAAACACATCTCATCAGACGGATCAAGCTACGCCCGTCGATGGAACATGACCAAGGAATAAGGACGGTAATCATATCTCTCCTCATGAACTATTTATTATGCTACCCTTTTTGTCCATACTTTTTATAATTGCTTCCTTGAATATTTATGAAATGTGTGTTTAATGATATTTATAATGTAACTATTTTTATTAGACTAGTTAGATATATGTATATGTGATCATCTATCTAGATATTTAACCCTTTTTCCTTCGCTATTCTTCATTACTCCCATGTGTAAATATTTTAATTCTATTGCGGTTAAGTTTATTAGTTAATTGTTCATATAAAAATCCCTTTCCAGTTTTATTCATACTTGTAAAATTTAGTACGAGTAAGTTTCCTTTTTTGTTTGCCAACTTGATCTCCTCGATAACGCTTCTTTTGTCCGCCATTAGCTTCTTACATATGTCAGATTTAGCGATATACATCTTAAATCATTTTAAACTCTGTTTTAGCGCAAAGCAATTAGAAACTGCTTTGCGAAAGATTTTTATTATTGCACTTTATCGAGCAGATTCGAGTTGACAATGTTTAATGAAATTGGGAAGGAAAGATTTAGACCGCAAGCATATTAATCTGGTTTTCATTGTCTCATTAGTTATTCATTAATTTAGGGGAATAGCGAAGGCCATTAAATTATTAATAATATTTCAAATGTCATTTATTAAAGATATTTATTTAACTAAAAAGCTTGAGTTTGCTAGTTATATTTCAATGCTTTGTTTTACTTTTAAATGATCCAGGCACGCAAAACACATATTTCTAAGTATTTTTGCACATTTAACTATTTAGCTCCGTAGGTGGTTCTGTCCATGTCTCCCGCTGATGCTAAGCTCGTGGCTCGGTAAGAAAATATCTATGCGTGTCTCAGATAGTGTTGTTCGGTTCATGATAGCTTCGAGACTAGACGAATAGGGCAGAGGTCATAGTATTCTTGGTTTAATATCTCGCATATGGGTGGCCTCGAGGTACTTTTGCCTAGTATTCGAACTGGGTTAAATCAACATACATCATCTGACTGTCACAATACCGATAATTCAACTCAATTTAGTTTTTTCATAATTCTGTTATTTTAATGTTTTATAATCGCCGATTCAATAACATTTGACAATTTCTTGAAATTAATAGAGCCTCTTTTATTTTATGTTTTTGTGGCAACGTTCAATTTGCATAATTTTTATAATCAAAAAGAGAGACAATCAGTAAAATATGAAAATAAACCTTCATCATCTGTTATATTTGATCATAAAAAAATTTGTAAATATGGATTCAAATTTGATTATAAAAATTATACAAATTGAACGTAAAATAAAAGACGTGCTATTAATTTCAGGAAATCATCAAATGTTATTGAATGGGTAATCATCAAACATTAAAATAACAGAATTGTGGAAAAACTAAATTGAATTGAATTATGGGTATTATGAAATGATATCTCGTTTTAATTATTCAATGTTAGTTGACAAAGACTACAAGATATATAGTTGAAAGTACTTGTAATAAAATAACTTTGAATTTGTGTAAATCTACTGTATTTAATATATATATATTTGAATGTTACATATATCATCATCATCAACCATTATCAATTCACTGCAGGATGAAGGTCTCTCCAAGTTCAATCCATCTTCTCCGATCTTTAGCTTCTCTTCTCCACACCACCCCTGCACACTTTCTTATTTCATCCATCCATCTAACATGTGGTCTCTTTCTGGATCTTTTACAATCTCTTGGAATCCCGTTTAAGATTTCAATTGTCTATCTATTGTCATCTCTTCTACCAATAGGTCCAGCCCAACTTCACTTCAATCTTTATATATATATATAATAAGAATTATTACAACTGATAAAGTTTTTTAAATAAGAGTAAAGCCATTATAATCTAGATATGAACAGACTAATTTTAACTTACATGATCTTTAAAATGAGTAAATAATAGACTCTCTCAAGAAAGTTAGAACTAGGCCATTAATAAAAGCTAGAGTGTGCTTACATCTGAATTGAATGATATCAATCTTTTTTTTTAAAAAATTATTTTGAAGATTTTTTTTTGCAAATGACGGCCATCTTTTCTACATCTACCATCTGATGGAATTGGTGTTACATTCTCTATGTGACCAATTTTCATTCCAGAATGTGCAAGGGCTCTTAAAGCTGACTGAGCACCATGACCGGATGTCTTTGTTTCTCTTCCACCAGTTGCTCATAATTGAATATGTAGAGCAGTTATGCCAACAATTTTACATTTCTCAACCACATTTTGAGCTGCCAACATTGCAGTGTATGGAGAGGTCTCATCATGATCAGCCATCACTTTTATACCTCCAGTAACTTTATAAATTGTTTCCCTGACAGAAAAATCAGTTATGTAGACAAAAGTGTTATTAAAACTGGAAAAAATATGATCCATACTGAATACATATTCTCTTTCCAAAGTTTGAGGTCCGAGGTGAATGATGGGTTGTTCTTCCTTCTGTTTACTGTTACGAGGGCCATAATTAATCTGATAAACCATCATTAAACAAACAAAGTATAATGACTTGATTCATATCTCATATGATATCACCTTTGTTTGGAAAACTTAATAGATTTGTTAATTCTTAAATATACAGATTCATCCGTGTAAGATTATAATTGGATATCCCAATGTTCTGATGTGATCACATAAGCCCTCAACTGAAAAATGAATACTATATAATTGTAGAGATACTGTAAACAATGTCTGTAAAAATAGTTGTAGAGGCACTGTAAACAGTTCACCATAATTGTTATAGTTTCACAACTAGAAAAAAATAGGCTTATAAAATTGAACAAATTGAAAAATAAATAATATGCAAAATTACACCAATGTGAGATCAGAGAAGCTATTGAAACATTAAAAAGACCAAATTGTATCAAAAAATACAATGACACATATAGATTTCCCCATATTTGGAAAAAAATTGAAATCATATTACACTGAAGGTTCTGAATTTTTTATTTGTTGTTTATTTACTTTTCAATTTGTTCAATTTTATATACCTGTTTTTTTCTAGTTGTGGAACTTTAACAATTATTTTGAACAGTTTACAACACAACTATAACTATCTTATTAGACATTTTACAGCACCTCTACAATTATATAGTATTAATTTCTCAGTTCAGGGCTTATGTGATCAGATGGAAACATTTGAATATCTATTAAAATCTTACTTGGATGAACCTGCAAAATATGTTTTTTTTATCTGTAATCCATAAAAACATTCATATATTTAAGGCTTCTAATACAAATGCTCATCTTGCATACTGAACAATATAGTAAAGTAATATTGAAATATTTACTAACAGGGTTTGGTTCATATATACCTATATAAAATAAAATGTTAATTATATAATAAATATTGTAATAAAAAGTAATGAATACAACAACAATAATATATTATAAAAAGTACTATAATCCTCAGAATTACTTTCAGTTAATCACGTTCAACAACTGTCATTTCAAATGACACTTGAATAAGATTAAGTGATATAATCAACAGAAGTACTTTCAGTTAACCACTTAACCTTATTCAATGGTCATTTTAAAATGCCAACTGAAAAAGGTTAAGTGAATAACTGAAAGTATTTCTGTCAATTATATTACTTTTTAAATATATTATTACCATTATATTCATTATTATTTTTTAATTATATACATTTAATTGACTCACCAAAGAATAGAGAGCAAAATAATCTTTCAATTACTCAAAATAATTTTTACTATTTCTTTATTAATATTTTCTACATGTATAATATTTTTTGAAGGCATAAAGAGTATATTGTGAAAAACTATTTAAGGTAATTTTATTCATATTTTTTTAAAAATCAAGTATTATGTCATTAACAGAATCAAAACAAAACTCAACATAGAAGTGAAATTGGAGAGTTAGATAGATTTTAGAATATCTAACACATACTTCAAATGTATGATTTTTTAAAAATATCTGTATTTAATGATCATGAACCTAAATTCAATAGATAGTTTGTACTAAATCTGGATAAAATCCATATATTGCATGAATGGGAAAATAATTGGGAAATACACAATAAATTTTATAATTCTTGAAAATGAAGTTAGCATTTAAATGGTATAATTTTATTTTTTGTGGCTTTGGCCATTTTTTAAGTATCCAACGCTTCCAAAGGTCATTGAAATCCATTAAATTAGAATAAATGTAAATAAAATAAAATGCCACTATTATTATAATAATTATTTTATGATGGCCATTGTAATTAACACACATACACACAGATATATGGTTGTTTTGGTTCATGCTCACATATAACACAAAATACTTCAAATAATTTGCTATTATATTCAAAAATGAATAGATTAACAAGTTATTTATTTATCTAGAACTGTGTTTTTTATTTGCAATAGTCATTAGGGAATCATCCCTTACACCTGAGCTATATGAATATAATGCTAGAGGAATACTTTGTTTTTCAACACAAAAGTCTTTTGAAAAACTAAAATGAATCCATACTATCTTTTTCATCTAAATGTATAGACAAATCTTAAGCATTTAGAAAGGAAAATCTGCTCTTAATTAATCACTTAATTCCATTCAATGTATAATGATCAAAGACATTTGCAAAATGTTTACAATTTACTGGACATTAATATATGTAACAAGTTATTTATTTATCTAGTGGTGTTTTTTATTAGTAATAGTCATTAGGAAATCACCCTCCCCCCCTACACATGCACTGTATAAATATAATATTAGAGGAATAGTCTCAGTAAATTGAAAAAATTTTACAAATGGCATATATCAATATATATTGAATGGAATTAAAACTGACTAAGTAAGACTTCCATACTCTCATTTCTATCTGCTTAAGATTTGCCTATACCTATACATTTAGGTAAAAAATATGGTTGAATTTATCTTATTTTTTTTAAAAAGATTTTATCTTGTATTTAGAAACAGAGTAGTTCTCTAACATTATATTTATACAGTTTATGAGTAGGGGTGTGATTCCCTAATGACTATTACAAATAAAAAATGGTGTGAGATAAATAAATAAATTGAAAAAAAAGTAACTAAAACCATGGAATGATGAATAAACATTGTATATTTGGTGATCTTGAACATTGTGAGAGTACTTGAGGAAATATTACAATCATTGAGAAAATATTACAATAGTCTAAAGTTTATGATTATATTTGTATTGTAATTGTATAACAATTATTAAAAATCAAAAATAAATATTATTCCACATTTATTTTTTACAGAAATGTTTCATTTTTAAATATAAAACAATATGTTCTTCTGAATATTGTTACTATAGAGATTAAGATCACAGAAAAACCAGCTGTGTAGAAATGAGGTCATTCAGCAGATTGTTATAATATTTAGCCATATCATAATAATTAGGGAAAAATCAAACTTAAATCATAAATTGATAGATTTAGTAGTTATTAAAAATAATCTGTTCAGATTTTTAAAACAAACATCAAACAAAGAAGACTTTGTTCATTTTTTTAATTGAATTGGCTTCATCTGCAATTTTATGATAGCATTTTGTTTTGATTAAAATCTAATTTCTATAATAATTCCCAAATCAAAAATTTACAATTTATTTAATTTCTAAACAAAAATATATATCAAATAAGATCAAATTTATTATATTCTGATAAATAATAATGGTTTAATATCAAAATGAAATGTTGAAAGCTCAAATCTAGTGAGAACGAAATCTATCAGAGTATAGGAGCATTAAACTAAGTGCAATTTCTACATGTCCATAGTGTCAAAGGTTATTTATTAAGCATTTAATAATGTTTTTTCAACTTCTAATAAAGTTATAATTTCAATTACTATTTTAACCCTGAACTGTTTTGGTGCTCACAGAAACATCACACATGAAAGCTTTAAGATGCATCTCACCTAATACGATAACAATAACAATCTTCACAAGGAAAAATGATTCTGTTTTATTATAGAAAACTATTTTTATGCAATATTTTTGCACTGTTGGAATGTTTTTTCTTCTTTATCTGAAAAGACAGATTTTAAAGATTTTTTTAAAAAATTGTAATATTACATTGCACTATAAGGTGTTAAATACCAATTTTATATACATTTCACTTTTTTGTTCATTGAAAAAACATATACTACCCCATTGGTGCATTATCCAATAATAGTAAAACAATAATAGATTGATTGTAAATAAGGTAAAATCTTAAATTTTTCGTTCACATTTCATATGATCCACATGTTAAAATTGTAATAATTCATGTATAATTTAACTTGTACATTTTATTTACTGTTAATTTTTATCTGTCTATTATTTGCAGATAAAAAAGTATGTAGATATTTATGTAATATAGCATTATTTTTTTGAAATAAATTATTAAAAAAACTGGTTAAAATTATTTTAAAGTTTATTTTATTTATTCCCTTTTTAAAATTAATGAACACATACACAAAGGATCACAACTGGTGCTTTTTGTTTCAATTTTTAAATTCATCATTGACAAATGTGAGAGAAACAGATTCTTTCAAAATAAATTAGAAAACAAAGACTTTTTGTTTAGATCTATAGAAATAATTGTTTTAGTAATTACTGTTTTTTTTTTTAAATTCTTGATTCAGTAATAAAAAAAAGTTTCTAGAAAATTCTAAATTTAATACTGAAATCACTATAAGTTCAAAAAATATAAGTATTATATTTATATTAGTTATTTAGAGTATGTATATTGTAAATAGATTAATATCGATATGTAAAAATCTTTACAAATTCTGATCATTTCTATTGTTCCACCGTGTGAGAGTTTTTGAAAATAATCAAGCTTTCATTATTGTATAAACTCTTTATATTAAAACTCAATTAATTGGACTGGATTTCTTTTAAATTTAATTTTATAAACAAATAATTTTCTGAAAAATCACATTTGACTCCATTTAAAAAAATTGTATGTAAATCAGAACAGAATGAAATATAATGAATGATGTTCACCTAAACCAAGAGTTTCTAATGTGGTTAATATCGACCCCCTTGAATTTTGTAGGGTTCCATGACAGCAAAAATAGACCCTCTTATTACTGTTATTTGTTTGTTACTTCAAAATATCTATATTCCAATAGGTACCTAATTAAGAAATAATTCAAAAACACACTTTTTTGATAAAAACACATTATATACCAAATTTGTGAACGAAAAAAAATTGTTGTTAAGAGTCATACGTAAGAATGCATGAAAATACATGTAGCACAAGCATGTCCATGCAAATCTTATAGAATGTATCAAAGCAAGTGTTGACATGAAAAAGTGTTGCATGTCCAAACTTGCCCTCTGAGAGATAAGATGATATTCACAGAATCTAGCAGTCTTGTATGGTTATTCTTTCATAAAACACTATAAATTGGTTCATTTGATGTGACGTACTTATTTGTGATTTGAATTTTGAATATAATTATTTATTGAGGAGCAGTACATGAAAAAGAAAATCAAAGGACAGTTTATTTATTTGAATTTGAACAAAAATCTTCTGTTTCAAGTAAATCATATTTTATTGTTTTTTTATCATGGGACTATCAAAATTATTTGCTAATAAAAGTTTTTATTTCTTATGATAATAATATGACTGAACCAAAGAAGAAATGCAGACAGTACAACTTGTACTATTTGAAGCTAAAATTTTTCCCACTATTATCAAATAAACGTATACCAATGTGGCTCATATGCAAAAGAGTTTTTAGCAATGATGCTATGAAACCATCAAAACTAGCAGATCATTTGAACAGCATTCACCCTGACAAAAAAGCAAAAGTTTTGGTATACTTTAAATCACTTAAAGATAAGATTCTGAAGAGAACTACAGTACATAATATATTTGTTTCATCATCAAAGCAAAATAATGATGGATTAAGGGCATTGTACAACATATCCCTACACATTGGGTAGTCTTATGAGCTGCACACCATAGGAGAGAAGCTGATTCTACTGGCTGTCATAGAGGTATTGAACACAGTACTCCACAAACCTACACAAGATGTTAAAATGATTTTTTTGAGCAATAACACAGTTTAAAGATATATCGACAAAATGAGTCACAATGTGGAAAACTTTATTCATTTGCAAAAAAAAAAAGTTTTCTTCCAATTGGACAAATCAACATTACCTGGTAATAAAGCTTTGTGCTGCATATGTTCACTTTATTCAAGATCATGGTTTCTTTTTGCTAGGCTGGCACCAGAAGGAAATTGATTTTTAATTTAATGAAGATATTTTTTTCAGGGAAAAAGTGATTCCATTGAACAAATATAATATCTGTTGTGACAGATGGAGCACCAGCGATGGGGTTGTTTGTTATTATGGTTTCATAAGTTACCTGAAACAACACATCTGAAGTGCTTGCAGTTCACTGCATAATCCATAAGCAACATTTATTACCCAGTAACCTTAGCAACAAATTGCATCAATCACTTCAGTTTGTTATAACAGTTGTAAACAAAATATGAAGTAATGCTTTGAACTCTAGACTGTTCGATTATGTCAGGAAAACAACAGAGATTTTTATCAATTGATTTTTCATAATGAAGACCATTGGCTTTCAAAAGTTTTATGATTGGTCAGATTTTTTGCACTTTTTTAATCAGTTTTATAGTTTATGGAATATGAGGATTCCAGTTTGAAAGAAAATTTACTTAAGAGTAAAACAGATGTTGCTTATTTAACTGACTTATTTGGCAAATTCAATGATGTTAATTTACAACTGGGAGAAGACAATTTGAATCTCATCAAAGCAAAATTAGTCTTATTGGCTTTTGTTGCCAGATTAATATTTTTGAAGCAAAATATTACATTATCTGATTTTTTTCCTGTTCACCAACTTATTTAAGATAGGCACAATTCAAGACGAAAACATTTGCTGCACATCAACCACTTGGAGATTCTTAACTTAGATTTCAAAGCAAGATTCAAAGAGATATTTTATCATTGGAAATACTGGACTGGATAAAAATCTATACACTATTAGTACAGAACCAAATATCCTTTTGCAAAATGAGTTGATAACCATCAGCTGAATGAGGATCCCAAGCTACAATTCAAACAGGGTTATTAAAGTTTTGGCTGAAATAAGATATTTTTTTGTGTACTTGACTCTTTGGACTGTTATATAAAAGTATTTACTAGCATTTAAATCTCGTTTGTGGTAGAGAGAGGCTTCAATGTAGTTTTAAATCTGCTTCAAAACAGACGTCGATTGCATATCAGTGAACGTGAACATTTGATAATGCAATTCACTCTTTTAAAACCGGACATAGATAAATTGTTGACAGATCACCAGGTGCACCCATTTCATTAAATTCAGTTTTACAACCTAATTTATTTGGTATTCTTATTTTTATAATTCTCTTTAAAATATTTCGTTGTAATTTTGTTGTTGTTTAATTCTATCTGAATATGTTGTTTTTTTTTACTTCATTTTTATGTATAATAAGGTGATTTCAATACTTGTACTTATTTTGAATTTATGTATTTATTTCATAAATATTAAAAAAAAACTCTGCTCGTATTTTTTTTTGCTTTAATTTTCATTAGTAAAGGTTTCGATATTAAAAGTTGCACAAGATAATGCTATATTCTGTAGTCCTTTTATCTTTTTCAATCATTAAAATTTTAAAGATTGTTTAGACAAAGAGTTCCCAAACTTTTTTCGTCTGCAGATCCCCTTACCAAAAACTTTTAAAACTATAGATCCCTAATCATTTACTTTACTTATTCAAATTAATAAATTTGTACACTACTCGATATTAAATATTTTACTAGATATCAAACTTTTCAATTTAATCACTTGTAATTAAACAATTTTCTTTTACTTTACGTTTTTTTTAATGTTAATGAACAAATACTTATTTGTGATAAATATATAATTCTGCTTTAAAATTTTATATTTGTTTTATAATTATTAAAGATACTTACGTATTATCCTCTTTCTGGAAGCTTGCTAATTGCTTGTTTTAATTATCCATTTTTAGAGGTATCAAAGTATTTGTTTATGTTTTTTTCTTAAAATTATTTTACAAAATATGTGATGTATTACTAGTTAAGTTTAAAAATATTAATAAATCTCATAAATTCAATTCATAATATTTTATTAATTAATTATATGTATATTATAATGTAGAAAAGTTAACATATTGCAAATTATTGTGACATTTTTACAATCAGCATAAGAATGGCACTGATGGCTGTACTATTTATTCAGATTGTTGGAAGGCTTATAAAACTGAGGAATTGCACTGTGCTGGATTTTAACATTTCAAGGTAAATCACTGATATAACTTTGTGGATCTAGATACAAGCATGCATATACAAAACTTAAAAAAAAGTTATGGGGTCTGAAAAATAGCAAAACAAAAAACACTGCAGAATTTTGTGACAATATATGCATTCCTATTGTGTGTAATTTATGTGGGGCAGCTACACAAACAAGATGCATTCATGCTGATGTTACAGGCTTTTAGGAATTCCTGTATGCCAGCATGAATAATCCACATTTGTTACTTTGTTCCCCATATTTTTTATTTTGTTTACTGTAGTTTAAATTAGATTAAATTCATTTTAATTATAATCAATTTGTCATACTTTTTGGTAATTTTTTTGTATTACTATAATAATATTAAAAAAATTAAAAGAAAATATTAAATACAACAGAATCTAGTCAGCCATATTGTTTTCAAGATTTATTGGAAGACTTGAAAATGGATAATTAAAAAAATCCCTGGAAAACTTCTGGAGATGGGATAATATTCAAGTACCTTATTAAAATATTTGAACAAATTCTAACACCATATCAATTTTAACAATTGATGTTAGTGATGAGTCGAGTCAACAAGGGAAAAAACACCCTTATAATAAATCTTTCTTTAAAGAACAATAAAGTCAAGTCTTAGATGTTAGCTACTGCCCATAAGATACTGAAAGCTTCAGATTTTTTTCCAATTATAAAATGAATAAAAGCATTATGGGGAAGTCTATGTTATCATGCCTTTTCTGAGGTGAATTCCTAATAATTCTTAACAAATATAAGAATTATTAAATTAAGACAACTGTTTTTACATACACACACATATATGTAATATTTAAATACATGTATATTGTCTATACTAACTTAATGTAATTATAACAGACTTGGTCTCAGACTCTCAAGCTCCCAACAGCTATCTAATTCATTTTATACAACTGACACACATGATCACATATATGTGAAAAGATAAATGATCTCCCATATACATCTTTGGTGCTGAACCAATACCCATCAATTGGTCCAGATATTAAGATAGTAAATCGTCAAACTTTAGTGATCAAACTTCAATCTTCTCCATTCTCCTACTCTTATATCCTGAGAATGAAATACTCAAAGCCTTTGTTGAAGCCAATATCATTGATTGAAGTCTGTTATAATATTAAATAAATTTATTGTACTTTATGTCAATGTAAAAAGCTTTAAGGTAACAGAGAGTTAATGATAAAAAATGGGTGTCTAAAAATATATTTAAAGATTTCTATGTTTTATTTTGTGTTCCATCTTATATTAATAGATTCCTAAATAATTCAAGAAATATAACTTTTAAACAAAATATTATGCATAAATTATGTGTAAGTGCAAGACTTCATATATAGGTGAATCAAAGTGGATATTGAGAAAAGGTGACAAGCATCAATTGTTATATAAGCATAAAAAATAAGAGTAGCAATGATTTAATAATGGCATCTGCTCTCTTTATCATCAAAAATATGTGAGTTATTTTCAATTTCGATGTGAAAAATAATAAGATTTTTCAAATCACATTTTTATTAATATTGCAATACTTATTTATTAAAGTTCGTCAACCTGGAAATTTGAATGACCAACATACATCAATGCACAAATAGTTTATCACATAAACAAATAATATTATATCTTCTTATGAATAGACTCATTTTCATCTTATTACATATATAAGTGTCTGTGACTGAATAGAGAGAAACAGAAACTTGCAATGAGTTATATGTGTAAATAAAATCCTCCAAAGCCAGATGATATCATTTGCTTTTTCAGAGTTTGTTCTTATATATGCTTAGTTTATTTATGTAAATCTCCATAGTATATACACTCTTCATACAATTATGTAATTCTACCATTACAAGAGACCCTCATTCCATCAGTTGAAAAGATTCCCATGTCACATTATCAGAAAAATAGAACATGTAATTTATATACTGTGTCTATTTTACATACTGATCTTCATCACTATATATGCATATTTTAATGGTGCAGTTCTATTCAGCACTGTGATTCTGGAAGCAATCTGCTGAAAGCTGACTCAGTGCATTTAAGACGTTCTTATTGGATTTATTTTACCTTTTCATATTAACTTGAACAGTATACGTTTGGCAGAATTTTATTAATGTAATTTTAAATAAGGGAGTGAATCCAGTCTATTGATTGCATATATTTATAGAAAAAATGTTAAAAATCACCATTTAAATATTCAGAGTATCAAATAAAAGCTTTAGTTTAAATAACCTCTAAATATGACATGAAACTTCAGTTTTAACATCAGTAAATAATAAATAACCCAATTATATTTTACCTTTTTATTTTATTCCATATATGTGTGTATGTAACTGAACAGGAAAGAAGGAAGTGAAGCTTCCAATGAGTTATATACATAAATAAACTTTTCAAAATACATGATTCTATGAAATAGATACTTATGCAGATGATGCTTTCACATTAAATTCAATTTATTGATTTTCAACAAAGAATAAGAAATTTGTACAAATAGTTTTTAAAACCACATAACAAACATTAAACATACAGACAGAGGCTACTTACTGTTGGAAATAGAACATATGGTGTAGTTGAAATCTTGAATTTGGAATGGAATTCTTGCATACAAAATAGTGATTGTCAGTAGAAATCTCTTTCCCAGCCCTTTGTCTTCTCCAAAATGTTTGGAGAGCACGTGATTGTGCAGTACATGCTGTAAATGAAATTTTGGCATGCAATCTAACTTTTGAAATAAAAAAAAATGGAAATTTCTTTTTTAAATGGATGATGTCCAAAAAAAAAGGAACCACCAGTAATAACAAAGTCAACATATTTATTCAATTACTAAATAAAAAAACCTGTAAATTGCAGCACTTTGAGCAGAAAAGTCAACGTATTAATTTAATTAGAAAAATAGAATAACTGTAAATTGCAGCACTATGATCAGTTGGTTTGTTGACTGGAGAAATAACTGTAAATTGCAATACTTTGAGCAGATAACAAAGAAAGAACATCAGTCATAACAAAGACAACATATTAATTCAATTCATAAATAGAAACATAACTGTAAATTGCAGCACTTTGAGAAGATAAGAAAGAAAGAACAGCAGTAATAATAAAGCCAACATATTAATTCAATTAGTAAAGAGAAACATGACTGTAAATAGCAGCACTTTGATCAGATGGTTTTTAGACTGGAGAAATAACTGTAAAATGTAGCATTTTGAGCAGAGAACAAAGAAAGAATAGCAGTAAATAATGAAGTTGAAATTAAAAATGATAAAACAAATTCACAATGACAAGTAACTCCAAAAATGCATGTATATAATAAGTTTAGTTGACACATTTTAAAACATGCTTTATGCATGTTCAGAAACACGTTTTTTGATGATAAAAATACTCTGGTTTATTTAACGTTTTAATGTTCGTTTGCAAAATTACGCTTTTATTGCATATGTAAGAAGTCATCCTATCTTTTCTAGGTTGCAGGAATAATATCCAAGTACTGTTTTTATATATTGTACTATCAATTCTATCTTCTTTTGATCACTGAGGGCACTACTAGGTCACTAACTACCTAGAAAATGTAATTTTATGATGATCAAGAGTTGATGATGATGAATGCTACAAGCTAGACCCAGGGAGAGAAAGAGATCTTTTACATCATACAGACAATTGAGAAAAGAATACAGAGACAAATGTTAGCCCAAAATAATTATGAAAAATTTTAAAGTGTATTAAATCTAAAATAAATATTCATCTAACAAAGCATGAAAGTTTGACCTAAATTTCTCAAGTAGATTTATCAGAGAGTGTACGAGAATAAGGTAACATTAAACACCCTGGCATATAAGTTTGTTTTCTCACCTATGAATTTAAAATGGATTTATTTCTTCCTGATAATGATTTATATAAACTACTTCCAGTTTTCCTATTTAGAGATTTCAAAACAAAGTAGTCTTGTATGGAATACAATGAAACAACATGGAGTGATCTTATCCTACAATCCAGCAAAACTTCAGGAAATTATATAGGATTGTCATTTGCCCACCAACTAGGCCATGATTAATCATGCTTAAGATTATCAAGGTTGATTCCAATGCAAGAAAATGAAAAAAATACAGTATTAATAATCTGAAACATAGGAAAACCAAATTCTCTTCTGACTAAGAAAAACAGAACAATATACTCGATAAACCGCTAGACAAATGATTTATGGTCTGCAGGAAATGCAAAACAAACTTATCTAAATTAACTATAATGAAAGAATAAAGAACAGGTGAGTTAAAAGATAGCTACACATATCTGCCACAGCATTTATCAAGAGTTATTAATATAAAAGAGAGACAAAAAATATAAACTCGCAATAAATAAAATTAAAATTTTGAAATCTTAAAACTAAGATTCCCATACACACTATAAGTAAAATGCATAATAAAATAATTAAAGATATTTAAAGGAATATGCAAAACTTATTATAAAAACAGATTACTTTTAAGATTAAGCTAAGACTTTTAACATAAAGATTTAACTAGAGATTTAAGCCCTGGTTATAATATGAAAATGTTTTACCTCAAGGCATAATGATAGGTCCATCTGATTTCTTTTAATGGGATAAGCAAAGTTCTTTCTAACTAGAGTACATCATGAGGGTATTTGCTTTCCAGTAATCTGGATGTAACATCCGAGGCAATTTTTAAGATCAGTGTTCAAACTAGATAATTAGGTCATGTTTTGAAGGTACAGTTGGGTGGTTTAGAACTACATATTTTTAGGAAGGTTTCTCATGGCATGTATTTTTGGCACACTGGATGGATGGTCACTATTATCAAATAGCTAAGCAATTCTTTTTGATCACAGCAAGCAGCAAAAACTATCAGCAGTCTGCAGAAATCCAACTTGGTGATCCACATTGAGCAATTAGCAAATATAGAACCCAGAATCTCTCTGAATAAGAAATGCAATAAGACTAAGAAGCATAATCATAACAAACTGAATGAATAATCACAGAATAAGAAGCCAAATAATAATCAGTCAGAAACCTGGGGCTATTTACATGAACTGTTATCTCCTGCCTAATCTTTAATTAGAAGTTCTGACCAGGGTAAATCTCTATCTCTCACTTAATCCTATTTAAAAACATCTGATCAGGGCTCTTATCTTATTCAAAATTAAATAAATAAATGAGAAAATAAGTATCAGCTTTTTAAAAATAAATTAAAACCAAAAATAAAAAGAACCTTGATCACAATTTAAACTTTTTAAATTAGAATGTTTTCACAAATAGATTAAAACTTTTCTTGCCTTAAATTACTGTGGCAAAAAAGCAAGCTTCAATGAAAATTGTTTTAAACTAAAATCTATTGAAAAAAAATAAAATCACAGAATTTTAAACTATAAATGAGAATACAAAACTTTTAAATAGTTTTCTTTTAAAAACCTTATAAATAAAAAAGTTGTTTTAATTTTGTGATAGAATTTTTGAAGTGAATAAAGCATCAGGTTCAATATATATTACAATATTAATTAATTTATAAAATACTAAGGGCTTAGTGCTTTTTGGAATATTTTATAATATAAATTTAGTATAAATTTGTTTATGTTAGTGTAAGTATATGATATATTTAATGGCCATATATAGTGACTGTGGTATTTATATATTGTAACCAGTTGGGTTACATAACACACAATATTATAGTGTGTGTGCATAAATTATATAAAGTTGAAAGGAAAAATAGAAATAATCACGACAAAAATTGTAGTAGATATTTTCGACATTCACTGATATAAAAATAATTAAAAAAGAGTTAAATAACTCTGGGTTTAAAATAATATTTTAGTGTAAAATTAATTATTTAAAAAAGGTGTGATAAATAAAAATTAATATTTTCTGATTTTGAAAATTTAAAAATAAGCATGTTTCCTGATAATTATAAAAATGTCTATTTTTGAAATCTTTTAATTAATTTGTAATTTTCTACTACCAAAGTAAAAACATGTATGTAGATTCCAACGGTTTAAAGTTAATTGAAATCAACTTTTTCCAATCACACTTTGATAAAAATTTCAAGCTTGTTTTCAAAAATATTAGACAGATTGAAAACAGTCACTACATTTTTATTACATGACCTAACAAAGATTATAAAAAGACTGATAAAAATATCAGTTAGTTTTGCTGACAGTTTTGTAAAAGTTAACCATAAGAGTCTGGTTTTAATAGCTTAAGCAGTGGCCAACTAGGCCAACTGCAAAGTTTGGCTTTAATATTTTTGGAAAGCAGTTAGCAGAAGAGTTAGCTATAAAGTTAGCCAAAATATTTTGTGAAGAGTTGATAACTGTAGCAGAGAATGGCAAAGCTAGCTGCAGAGATGGATAGTAGAATTATATAGAGAACTGCTATGAGGATGTAAGAATGCAAGGAAGTAAGTGCTCTTCAGTTCAATAGTGGAGTTTGAATTCACATGGAGGAAAAATGACCCACTTCCTTATATTGAAATTCATAGCCTTAAAAGTGTTCTGGAAAACAGCTTGCTGACTTCAAGCTTACCAAATCCAAGTCTAAGTGGAACCAACTGCAGAATGGAGAAAGCCAACCATACCTGAATTATATACTTTTACCTGATGATGACAATTGCCTGGATTGACCAAAAACAGCTTGCCCAAGAGAAACACCAGCTGAATAAAAAAGTAGTCATATGTATGCTGCTATGTCTATATGCAAAGGAGCACAGATAAACTTGCATACAAAAGAAAGTTGTTTTTCAATAATTCATTTGATAGACATTTTAAATCTATATTTTTAAATTTAAAGACATTTATAATTAGTTAAGAGGTAACTTAATAAAAAGATTTCTAACCTCTCAAAAAATTGACTATACTTTTTTTTAAAAGAATAAAAGAAAGCTGTAATAGAATTTGATAAACTGATTTTTTTAAATATTGATATACACATATATATGTAAATTTTATGTATATTCAAAATGGAATTATTAATTATAAAAGTATTGTTATTTATTGTTTGACAAAATTAAATTTGTAAATAATCTGTGCAATTCTATATACGTGTTTTAGTAAACCTAGCATAAGTATTTGTATTATTTAAAAGCTTAATCATATATTATTATAGAACAAGTTAAATATGTTCAGAAAATTCATGCCCATGCATGTACGTGTGCATATATCTATCAATTATATTGCAAATACCAATGCTTGTCATGTATAGCACATATGCAAAATTTAATCATATTTTTGATAATTATTTTATCTTTAATTGAAATGTTTTCATCATGTATTATAAAATGCACATCTGTGTACGAATATATGTATGTATTTATAGATACCCATTAAAAAGTAATGCAATTAATGTAATAACTTGAATTTTATAGTAATCTTGTAAATTACAGTGTGGTGACTTTTATTATTGTGTATTATTCAATATCAGAAACGTTATCCGAGAAGACCTTAAATATCATTTATTTTTTTGTTATTAATAAACTTATTTAATTCTTAAAAATTGTTTGCATCATCTCTTGGTCACATACAGTAATAGAGATTGTTATATCTGAGCTAGATTCGAGCATGGGATGAATATATAAATGGGGATGTGTAATTAGTGTTTTCAGGGCATCCAGAGATATCAATCATCATCCTGGTTGGCACGTAAGATTATATTCTTTAAAGCCCATGCATTACTTTTAATTTTAGTTTAGTCCTATTAGAAGTTAGGTTTATAGTTAGCCAGTACATTAATGGTACTAAGTGGCCAGAGCATTCATGATGATCAGTATGGTTTAATATACCAACATTATTGTTTAGATTTTTCTAGTTATGTATTCTGATGGATTAGCACTTAGTTTGTGCTTCCAAATTAATGGTTAAATAATTGCCCCAAGCTGGCATAGGCTCAATAGTTAGCCTGTCTACAGAACACCCATTTCCAAATCCAGTCACAAGATTGACTGCTGATTTATATTTTTTATTGTTCAAATCCAGCCACGAGATGGACTGTTGATTTTAATCTGATGTAGTTTGATTTTGATCATTCTTGATGATGAATGGTAGTTTGAGTATTACTGATATTTACTTTTTGATAATGCTGGTTGATATATGATTGATGTATAGTTTTTTTAGTTGCTCTTCTGAATTAGCTGGCTGACCTCTCAATGATCTCTTGATCTCATGCTCCCCTTAAATACTACATTACTTATATATAATATTTTAAATTATTGATTTTGTATTTACTTGGGTTTGATGATGATTTCCCATCACCCCAGATTCACTCCATCTTTTTGATACCATCCCGTTACAATATATTTGTACATGAATAGTGTGCAATATATTTTATGTATGGTAAATTTAATGAATATATATATATGGTATATAATACTCGTATATATGTAGTAAATAGAAATGAGTAAATTTGTATGGAAATAAAATGTTATTTGCTTAAATGATTAGCTATTTGTGAATTAATGTATTTATATATATTGAGATTTTTTGACGATCTCAAAATTTAATTTTTACGTCTATTGGCTAAGCAAACTGAATTGTAATTTAAGTTGTGTGGGTTTTTTATTATATTTAAATTATGCTTTAGCGAGTGCTGTATCATGTATATATGCGCACACACTAATAGTAAAATATTTTTAAATTAGCTGCGTATTTTAATGGAAAAATTTTTATTTAACAAAAAAAAAAACTTTGTATCCAATTTTGTTATCTTTCTGTTAAACATTTTTATGGAGTTCAGAGACAATACTTAACAGTTAGACGTTTGGAAAGATTGTTTAGTCTATTACATCAAATTTTAATTCTTGTTGAAAAATATTGACAGTCCCGTGATTAGATTTTTTTAATTGAGTTTTTTAATTAATATTTTTTATATTGACCATTTGAGTTTTCAAACACGGGTAGTGGAAAGGTTTGGAAGGGGCGGGGATCGTCTAGATAGTTTGGTTCATTAAATTGAACATACAACAATATAGCAATGCATTTATTTTATTTTTTTCATATGTCATAGCATCGGCCGGGAGGCGAACCCACAACCGTCTGCAACCAACTACTTGCTTGTAAGGCGGCTGCAATGACCTCTCGTCTAACAACGCTTAACATTGTTGTTTAATGATTGACACGAATATTTTGCTAATAAATAAATAAAAATGATATAAACTTATGCAATGTTTAATTATATCATAAATTATAATAATTTGGTAATTTTTTCATTGATTTATTTTTTACAAAGATATAATATGCGCAGTCAAATTTAAATTCTGTTCAACTCCTAATGAAAAATATTACCTTTGCAATATTTTTTTTTTAACTTACACCAAATATTGTCAAAGTAAATACAAATAGTAATAAAATTTTAATAGCAAGTTAACTTTTTAAAAATGTTTTATTTTCTCCTCTCAAAACTATTGGGTATGAATTTTCAGCCGTTTTAATTTTAATATTGCATGGATCTCTTCAAACACTGCACTTAAGACAATAGTTCTTCTTGTCACTAGTCTATGGATGATAGTGATTACATTAATATTTATGGTCTTAAAGAAAATTATTCTATATATTCATACTAATAAAAAAAACTGTTGAAAATGATCTGCGTTCAAAAATCACAAATGTGCAATATTAACTGAAGTGTATATATATAATTTAGATTTATTAAGTTGCAGTAAACGAAAAAATAAACGTAAAAAAAAAAGTAATTGTAATAAGATCGTGAAATTGCAAATAACTTTAGTAAAATAGTATTCATTATTGGTGGTCGTTAAATAATTTCTAGTTAATTTATCTATAGTTAAAATAATGTTTCAATATTGACAGTTTCTAGCAACTATCAGAGAGATGTATATGGTTTGTTACAAGATATTTGCATTTTATAAAGTTATATCGGTATTAAATTTTAAATAAAAATTATAAAAGCAAAAAAAAAAGACTTAATTTTGTTATATTTCTTAGTTTTCTGTCCTTTTAAATTGATAGTTATTTTTCATAGTTTTTTTCCCGTCCTTCAAGTGCATATTCTTTGTTACAATGAGTTTTGTATTTAAATAAAGTCCAAATATATTAGTAAATATATTTTGTCCTGAAGATTTTCTCCTTCATTTTTTTAACTTAATATAATTTTTTAATATTGCATATTAAATTTTTTTAAAGCAGATCATTTTCAATAGTTTTTTTTAAAAAATTCCGAATATAAAGAACTTTACAGTTGATTATTTGTCTCGATTAGTTCTCTAAGACAACGATAAGGTATCAATATAAGCCCCATCATTCGTATGGTGGTGGCAAGAATTAAAAACAACAATAAGGTATTAATATAATTCCCATCATTCGTAGGGTGGTGGTAAGAATTATTGCCCTACAGTCCGCGTTTATGCAATCCAAGTAACATTAAAAAATATATAATTAAGAATGACAGTTCAAAAGAACTGAAAAATCCTAGAAAATAATAAAATATTTTTAATAACTTGGCTTTTTGTTAAAATTTCCTAAACTCTTTTATTTGCTTCGACACTAAATTGATCCTAAGTTTACAAAAATAAATGGTCTGGTGCCAATACAGTATTCTTTATTATTGGTTGAGAGAGGGGTTAGGCTGCACATATTACATTTTTGTATAAGTAAATCAACAAAAAGAATGAATAATGTTTATGACTTATGGTATGATTAAACATCGCACGTAATTTATATCGTATTTATTTATTTGCAAAGTATTCTGTGTTTAATCATTAAACGTCAGACAACAAAATTAAATAAACGCACCATGGGCTATATTAAAAAATGTTAAATAAAAAAAGCAATATTTCCACACAAATATTAAAAGTTGATGTAATAGATTATTGAGCCTAAATATATTTCCTAACATATAATAATTAAGATAAAAGTTTAACTTTGTAACAAATAAAAATAGTGATGCTATCGTTCTTCTGCTATTGAAAAATAAACTTTACTAAAGAATAAACTTAAATAGTCTTTTCCTCTGTGATCCAATTTTTATTTCGTGGTTAGCTATTTCTTAAAAGGAAGCTCCTAATGATATGATCTTGAGAAGACCTGAGAATAGCCTTTTTTTGAAAGATAAATGAGGTTGACTTTAATGATTACAAGATCTTTTACACAGAATTCTAGGAAAATACTACAAGTACAATGTAGGTTTGAATAGCTTGTTCACTTCATAATAATATCATTATATCTTTGCTGATTGAATGTTACACAACCATACTCTTTTTCTTTACTTCACTCGTTTTGGAAATGAATCTAAACGTTTTACTTAGTGTATCTGCCATTCTCATCACTTGGCTAAACGATTTACACCATTTTAAACTATGTTAGGAATGTAATTGTTCAACATGAAAAAAATGTTAATATAAAAACAGCTTCCTGAAAATGTCAGTTTTACAATATCAACAGAAGATGCAATTATGGTATTTTCATTGTAAATAAAATGATCATGATAATGGACTGATTGTCATTGTGTGAATAAATAATTTTTTGTTAATTGATAACAAAAATTGTTAATAATTTAGTATTGACAATAGGAATTCAAATTACTTGTTTTTGATTAATTAACATATCAAATCATTAGGTAATATGTAAAAGGTCTGCAATTTAAAATTTGAAATCCATATCACTCCTCAAAGTTAAAGATATGTTAAATAATTAATATGCAATATTCATATTATTCATAATAGTAATCAAACAAGTTGAAATCTTTTTATTTTTGCAAGTTTTTATTTCTCCGTGAAATAAAATGAGTGAATTATTATAATTTTTTCTTATTCTCCAAAGTGTAAAAATAATACCTTCATAATCATTCAGAAAGAAATCTGAGTTAATGAATGAAAACAAATGTCATAGATATTGTTGTATTAAGTAGCTTTATCATTTCCAGCTATAAAATGATGCTTCTTTTTCTCAGAGTATAGCATTCACTTTTATAAATACGATTTGATCTCATTGAGTTCAAGTTTTAGGATCCATTTCACTATTAAAATTTTCTAAAGAATACTGTTTCTGACCATTACTTGCATAGCACTGATGTTTTTAAAATATATCAAGACAAATTTAATTTATTAAAATTTACCCAAATTGTATACTTATTTGCAGTATAGGTTTAATTATTTGACCTGACTCCTCAAAATTGAAAACATTAAGTCTTCTAAAGAATCTTAAAATATTAAATTGAAAAATTGCAAATGTAATAAGTCCTTTATTTTTTTAATTATCAATTCATAGACAAACTAAATCTCTTTTAAGACAAATATTATTGGAGTAAGTATAATTCTATTTAATATTATTAAGATGAAGTCTTTCAGCTGCAGAGAATGAAATTCTAGGAGACTGACGGTTAGAAACGTCACAAAATTCGTAAATATCCAACATACAAAAATCTTCAGGCTGTAGAAGTTTATAAAAAGGCATGTAACTTTTCAATAATTATATCCACCATGCAATAATGCATATTTTATTGAGTCAAAGACATATATGGTATAACAAGCATATTTTTAGCAAATGTTGAATTTAATTGCTTTTTTCACAGTAATTGATTATTTCCAAAAAACTTTGCACTATCATATTAATGTATCTTGCTATGCATTTAGCTATTAGTAGATTTAATAAGTTTATGGACTTGGTTAAAGTAATATAAACTTCTCCTTTAAAAAAAGAGTCGATGTTTTACTTATTGAGATATTAACATTACCTTTGAACATAGCCCGTATTTTTTCATTCCAGATATCATAGGACCTGTTAGTTTCTTTTATTCCATGTTACAAATAATTTTTTTTTTTAATGTGCAACCCTATGAACTTTATGTGAGCTATATGTAACAAATTAGAAGATAAAAAAAATAGTTGTTTCTAAATCTATAGTCTACCTTTGCTATTTTGTTCTATATAGTCTTAGTATTAAATAAAAATAAAAAAAGTATTAGATAAAACTATAATATATAACAAATTTATTTTTCTTTGTTCCATAGTGTTTCTACTATAAGTGAATATATGTGCTAAATATAAGTTTTCAGTAATAGTTTTGATTTACTTTGGCGACATTTTGTGACAAGAACATCTAAAAATTACAATTTTTTCCTATTGTCATTCTAATGTGAATTTAATTCAAAGAAATATGCTATTGAGTGTTTTCACCATACAAAGTTCATTGATACAGCTTTTTTCTACCTTGAGATGTTATATAAAATTCAATATTTTCATTCAAATCAGGTCTGTAGTCAGAAAAGCAGCATTAAATAGTATTTATTTTAAAGATTTTCAAAAATTTCTAACTGAAAATTAATATTCTAGCAAAAAAAGTTTATATTATTATCAACGTTTTTAGTTTCTGTCGTTAGTTGTTTATCATGTATATTCATTTCTGACATTTTTGAATTGGATTCTCTTTTGCTGTTTTCTGAGCTTTTTAATTTTCTACTAAGTACGAAATGATCTGATTTCTTTTTGTAATTCTTTAGTCATTTTTTCTTCCAAACCATTTGTAAAACCTAAATGATTTCCTTTAGTAATGCATGTATGTAATTCATAAGTTTCTCCATTATATTTCCGTTTCTACACATATTTACGTTTCTACGACTTAAATATAAATCATGTCTTGGCATTCTAGTATCATTATCTTTAACCGCTACAGAATATTCTTTACGTTATAGTCTCCGCGTTTTTCCCAATCATTTCAGAAAATTATCTTGACCTATCCTTTGTCAATCTATTATCTTTTATTTTAGAAATATGTTCATAATTGCTTAATTTCAGCCTCTTAATTATTTAACATCAAAAAATCTGCTTGCTCATCATTCACTATACTCTGAACCTTTTTGTAATTTAAATGTGTGTCTCTACAAGATTTCCTATAATCTGCAGTCTTGGAATTATTCTTTTATTAAGCGTTTACAAGTTAGACTACTAAATAAAAACTAATATTTTTTTTTTTAAGTAGATGAGCTATTTTTTAATATTAAATTATAATGATAGTTCTGTTATTTTGGAAACCATGTTACCTTGAAATACCAAAATATTCAATTGATCCCAGTTATCAAACACATTTATTTTACTTAAATACCTGAAATTCAATTTAAAAACATTTAGATGTAAAAAGTGCTCACAGTTTATATTTTCATTGGTCACTATTTATATTATCTGATTGTGATTTTTCTAAAATAAAATAGAACAGATTGTTCCACATTCTTAAAAGTATTTCAACAATATCTATTAATTAAAAATTATGAATTATATATATCATAAATGATTTATATGAAAATAATGGATTTCACACTGATGTAATAATTTATGATTATAAAAGTGAATATTAAATAAAATATAAACGATAATCCACGGTAATTCTATTTAGAATGTAACGAACCCTCCTCACTATCAGCAAACATAATATTAAAACCAGCAATATTAAATGTGAGGATCTTCTTCCAGCCACAAGATGAAGACAGAGAAAATTAGAAGACTTTTATTTTCAAACCTAAATGTAATTATAAAGGCCAATCTTAAGTCTCGAAATGAGAGTATAAATATATTAAATCATTCACATTACACCCAATTCTTTTAAGAAATCTTACTAACACTTATGAAATATTACAATTTATTTCATGCTAATATTAAGTGTTAAACTATATAATGATCAATGAATTTTACTAGTGCAGTGTCAGATTGTCAGATGGCCTATATAAGTACATTTCAGTTTGAAAATAAGGTTGTCCGTTGTTATTTCTCAAAGTCTTAACTTGCTGGAACAAGAATATCCTCGCATTTGACATCAATGATTTATTTTTTGTATGGGTGGGTACTAGTGAGGAGGGTTTATTATCTTCTAAAAAGAATTACAATCTGACATTGTTAGTTAAATTCGTTGACCATTACATAGTACAACAAATAATATTAACATTAAATAAATTATATTTTATAAGTGTTAATAAGATTATTAAAAGAAATGGGTGTAAACTGAACGATTTAATATATTAATGCCTTTAAAAATGCATTTAAATTTAAAAATAAGACGGTCGTTTTTATTTTCTCAAAGTTTTTATGTTGACTGGAGCGAGAGTATCCAGGCATTTAACACTGCTGATTTAATATTAGGTACGATAGCGCTAGTGAAGAGAGTTTTTACCTTCTAAATATAATTACAATCTGATATGCTAGTAAAATTCTTTGATCATTAAATAATTCATTGTATTTTACAAGTTATTTAGTTATAATATTATCGCTCTAACTAGTTCATCATTTTAATGGCATTTTCCAAAATAACGAAAGAAATAAAATTGAGCATTTATTCATTTCCTAAGAATATTATTTTATATCTATACAATTATAAAATTTGGTAAATCAAAATTTTGAAAAGTGCATCTTAAAATGATTTGACTCTTAACAACAAATACGTGTAATTGTTGACAAAAGAATAATCGTAACATAGAAATAGTAAAAGGATTTGTTATGACTAGTGACTGGTTGAATACAAATTGTTATTTACTTATCTACGCTAAACTACACGATATATTGTGCTTTATTTAGTGATTTGATTATTCCACTATGATGAGCTGTCAAGATGGAAAATTATTTATTAACATTTTGTATTTTCGATTAATTATTATTAATGATTTATTTATACAAATAATGTGAAAATGATTAACAATTATTTTTATACTAACCTTAGCATTTTGGGGGCTCAGGGGAATAATTAGACACTGGATTGAACACCTTTTGTATATACAAAACAATTATTACCATTTTATATTTTTTATTAATTATTATTAATGATTTATCTATAAAAGTAATGTGAATATGGTTTATAATTGGGCTCAAGGATAATTAAAGACTTATTGGATTGGTGATCTTTTTATACACAAAACAATGAAAAAAAAATTGCATACACACACACGTTGCGTTCACACAATAATTAAAATTATTTCCATTACTTTTATTCCTAAAATATCAATAATTAAGTTCTCAAAATTTATATTTTCACACAATTCATAGATTTAAAACGTCTCATATCAGACTCAAAATATATTATAAACAAGATTTGAATGAAGAACCATCACAACTGCTTTTTCTAAAAATAAACATTCAGATTCTATAGCTTTTTCAATAGATCTGTTAGGGTTTAGTTTTAATAGTAAAAATTAGTGGTGAGGAAATAATAATGATTGTACAAAAAATGATTCCTGATTATAAAATCAACTTAGCTTTGATCTCTGCTTCAGATACATTTACTGACTGTACCCTTAAAGTATTTCTTGCCTTAGTAGTATGGCTTTAAATACAGAATATTCTATATCATAATGCAAGATGGAGCTGGAATAAATAAAAAAATGTAATAGTACTGATGAAAGATGATTCTTAGCAAAAAGGCTAGAGAAAAGTTGACTTTAAATATAACAGAAAGTCTATATCAACACCAGTACTAAAATATATACATTAATTGGCATAAGCAAGAAAGGAATGTTTGTACTTTGCTGAATAGTATAGACTTGGAAAGATTGTTGTTGATGATGAAGATGATGATAATGATTATAAATAATTTCTTTTTATAAAATCAAAGGTCTTTTAAGATACACTTACATCTGTGCTCCATATTCGTTTCAATAAAGGTACTTATCAATAAAACTTATTTCACTAGTAATTAATATTCCAAATCGACTGTAAGATTGCTTTTAATCTATTAAACTGAAATATTTGCTTTCCAATATTCATTATTATTTTCATAACCACAACCTATCTATTAAATAAAAATGTATACTTCTGGATGATTTATTTGATTTTTGTTTTAAAAAGTTTTTTTTTTTAATATAGCTTTTAAATGACGTTTTCATTCATCAAAATTTTAAGGGAAAATATTCATTGCATCTGTCTTAACAATTTTTGAAAAAATCCTTCTGTTATTAATATTACTTCTTTTAATTGATGTATTTTATAAAAATTCATAAATATTAATGAATCTTACTATAATAGAAATATAAAGTAATTATCTATTAAATACATATTGTATAAAAATAACTGAAATTTCTCAAGTTATGTATTGATTACTTCTGGGGGCATAAATTCATTAATCTTTTCAGTTATTTTTTCTGTTTTGAAAATCTCTAGCAGTGATTGGATTAAATTTGTAACTTTTTATCTTATCAAATTTAACTTTATTTTGCATTATATTTTCATAAATTTTGAATTATTTTTGAAAATATATCTTTATAAATAAAGTTATTAATAAATTGAAAGTTTGCTAGTCTTTCACATGCGCTTATTGTTGTTTCTCAGACAGCCAATCAGGTGTTAAACAGCAGTCTGACAAACGATCAGGCCTTGACACACGACAGAGATTTTGATAAGAAAAGGATGATACCACTCTTCTCTTTACTTAACTTTATATATATATAAGCCAGTTATTCTAAAACAATGTTATTTAAATCTTACAAATATTGAAGAAACATATTCAACTAAAATACTAATGAAATTATTAGAACATTGTTAAACTTTTTTTCTTATTATAGATTGTTTTATCACTGCTAAAACTAATAAAATTGTATTTATTTTAATTCTGTTTCTAAAGATCTCATAATTATTTTTCAGATTACTTAAAGTAATGATATTCTACATAAAATTCTACTTATGGCCTTTTAAAAAGCTCCTCTGTCTGTATGTTAATTTTTCTTGACTAGTCTTCTAAAAGGCATGTTTTTTTAATAAAAGCTGATTCTAATCACATTATTCTTCTAAAATAATAATTATTATATGAACACTTGATTAAAGCATAAACCACATACTGATTTTGAAATAATTACTAATTTCATTTTTAAAAACGCATTTAATTTGTCTTCATATTATAATAGTAATTTATAGATTGTAAGAGAACTATTTGAAGAGCATCTTGGTATGGATTCTATTATTTACTGAATACTTTGCCCATTACCTTATTTTTTATGTAAAGTACTCCAAAGTTATTAACAGTAAAACTTACTATTTAAAAAATCTGGTCTTTTCAGATATTTAGAATAGAAAATAAAGTAGTCGAACACTTTTAGTACTGCTGAAAAAGATGCAGGGATTGATTTATTATATACAATATTCTTTTGTTGTGTCTTAAATTTTTTTTATAAAGATTTCCACCAGTATTGGTGAAAAACATACTTAGCAAATATGATCAAATTAATGTCAGAAATGGAGATAAAGAAATTTTGTCATTGCGTTTCATCATTAACATTCTTTAGCTTGATTTGGTGGTCTTTAATTCATACCCCCCCCTTACTGGTTAAACCACTTTCCTAAAGTGCTTTAACGTAATTACATAAGTGAAATATTAATAGCGTAAGTTTGGATAATCAATGGATGCATTCCCAAATTTGACTCTGATTTTGCAACCATCAATGAGAACTAAGATTTTAATCTGTAACTAATGCACTTAAACATATGGCAGCCATCTTTTTATATATACTATTCTAACTAAAAGCCTGAAATGAAATTAAAAATAATAAAAAATACTTGAAAATGTTGAGTCCAATTTATACTGCTGTTAACATTACAATATGTAGCTGGATACATTTGCATTTTTAAGAGGCTTGAATCGACAACACTAGACTTTGACTTCAATAATTTTTTAATACTTTGCAACTGTCTGGTTTTACTGAATTTTTCTCAGGTGATATAATTTTAAAAAAAATAATGAAATAATCTGATACCTTTTAATATTTTTAAACTTCGGAATAGTCTTTATTATTAGCGTAATTATTTTTATTTCGTTTTGTACATTCAAAAATTTTTTTTTCTTCAATTGATAGTCCTATATATTCATACTTCCTGAATAAACAGGAATGGAAAACGGGAATGGGTGGTGTTACGATGTTCTTCAATGATAGAAGACTGGGTGGTGATTTATATGTTAAAATACATCCAAGCAGCTAACGAATATTATAATTTTTTCCTTTATTCTATTTTTTAAACAATTTTAATAACATTGTATAGTTTTGACTTTAGTTTTCATATTATTGCACTAAATATATTCAAAATTAATATTCCAACTGAGTTGTCTAATTAGTTAAGTACATAAGCTACAGTCAATCGTTAATTAATTTTACATCTTTGAAATTTGTCTGATAATTTAATTAATAATAAATTAGCATTATTTAAATAATAAAAATGTCACTCAAATAGATCCCCTGTCATTACCATAATTGAGGTTATGTAACTATTACATGCGTTTTAAAAACATGAAATAAATTCATTAGAAAATTAATTTAAAAAGTAATAATTTTCTACACTTTAATATCTTATATTATGTAAATTATATATATATTATAATGGAGCCCGTTACCTCCAAAGTTGATGATGCCAGATATAACGGATGATCATACACAGATGGTGCCAGATATACCGGAATCACAGGGTACCATACGATGATGCAAATACAACTAAGTAGTTGGATGATTTAGATGAAATGTGTCCACCAAACTACAACAAGTCATATCCAATAATTCATGATTCAATGACACATTTGGGTGCATCAGATGTTTCTGAATCAAGAATGGCATCTAACAAAGGGAGCGCATCTTACTACTGTCAGACCTAGGCCTTCGAATAGGATGCTAAAGATGTCACAATGAAATGCCCAGTTCCAAGTCACATCTACTTTCAATATACTGACTTATAATTTACTAACAAATTTTCAATGTAACTTAAACCAGTGCATATTCATTACATCTCCCTTTTTAGGTCCCATTACACCATGGAGTTTGAACTTAGGGAGTTCTTACAGTCAGCTCTCTTCAGGGATGGACCTACTCAATTATAAACCAAATATGCCTATATATAAGCATAGATATAGAAAAATACTGATGATCAATTATTTACAAGAGCAATACATAATGATGAGGATGATCATCAAATCTTTTTTAATAGTGTAAATTTTTTTTGAGATTTAGTATATGTTTGTTCAACTTCATAGGCTTTTGTTATAGTTTTTTTTTTTTTCATTATTTCATAGGATTTTGAAAATAGCATTCATAATTTGCACTTTACTTACTTTTCATTGATATCTTCGTGGGGGGGGGGTTATAGGTTAATACAAACATTGATTACTTAATATGTATTAGTCTGTTATTAAATTTATTATTTATAACTACTTTAATTTTTTAAATCACTACGAGCTCGTTATCTACATTTAATGTGAATTATTACACTCCCATTGTTGAATTTTTTTTCAAATGTACTGTATTACCGCTTGATATTTAGTATATTTTTGTTCAATTTCTTAGGCTTTTATTATAGTTTTTTTTCCCATTTATTTGAAAATAGCATTCATAATTTGCACTTTACTTATTTTTCATTGAAATCTTCGTGTGTGTGTGTGTGTGTGGGTTCCTAACCATTTTTTACCTCAGACGTTCTAGTCAATTTTTGTTTTAAATTTCTATTTCAGCGATTTTAGCCATTTTTGTTTTCGTGCTGGGGGGGGGGGTCCAATTTTCAATTTCAGCGATTTTAGCCATTTTTGTTTATGTGTGGGGGGGGGGGGGAGGTCCAATTTTCAATTTCAGCGATTTTGAGCCATTTTTATTTTTTTAAATTTATCACAGGCTTTTTGGTGGTTCTGCAGTATCACCTGGTAGCTCGTCCAGTAGGTGAGTTCTTCTGCTTTATATATCCATGAAAAAGATACAGACCACACTATTAATTTTGAGGAAACTAAGTTTGCCTTCTTTGAAAGAAATAGAATAAAAAGAAGAATTAAAGAATCTTTATTGTTAAAAATTTATGATTCTGAAGCAATTAACTTATTTAAAAGTTCTTTTAATATTAAGGGTTATGGGATATAATGGGAATTGTAGATACTGTTTAGTTTAAATATGTTGTTGTTTTGTAGTTCTTTACACTTGAAAAATCTTATAGCAATGAAACAATTTTAGAGTTTATTGTGAATTTGGGATAATTTTAATTATTTATATATGAAGTATGATATATATAATTTTAATTTCACACATTAGTAATAATTATAATGACTTTATACAATTACTTTTTAAGTAAATATTCTTATCTCGTCATTAATTTGTTTAAAAACAATTTATTGAATTGTTTTAATTTTATAAATAAAATAAAATCAAAATGTCATTGATTATCTGTAGACAAATTTTAAGCTTCAATTAATCTGTGAATATATAAAGATTTACAATATGAAAAGGAAAAAGACTTCCCCACCATTAGGATGACAATCTTTGTTACATATTCTATCTGGGTGACAAGATGTAAATTAAAGTTTAGCATTCCCCAGCCAGAAGCAAACTCTTTCTTCCTTGCAACCCTTTCAAAACTACAAAAGAAAGACAGAATGCTCTCCTCAAAGTTTCTGCACGAAAATACATGGAAACGGTTCAAAATTCCCTACCTACAAAATGACTCCAATCCTAACGATTGATAAGCTATATAACAGGTAAAAGAAACACTCAAATATCTGATTAATGTATGGATATAAAAAATGTCCTAAACACACACTAATTTTTCTCTGACCTATGATCTGACTAAACAAACAAATCAGATCTCGTCTCATTCTATACACTCTTGAGAACTTATAACAATATAAACATTTATAACTATCATTGAAAACTTTTGTATATACCTATTATCAATAAATCTAATTTTTAAATAAAAAAACAGGGATGATAATATTGTGGAAAAACAATAAAATGCATTTTTGTAAATGAATTAGTAGCAAAATGAAAAAAATACAAAAAAAAAAGTAAAACAGGTAGTTGACAATTATCTCACAATCATAAAAGATATGGTTATTTTTTTAAATAAAATAATAAAAATAATTGTACTTTTTTAAATCTATCTATTTAAAAAGATATTGCATCTGGTTTATGATTTGTCAATGCCAAATGTACTAAAAAATTAGAAAAAATTATGGATTCTAGGAAAAAAGACATTTTTACAGCATTCATTTTAAGAACAAAGAAAGCACATGGTGGGTATGAAAAAGTGATACATGCCACACAATCAAAAATTTATTGGACATAAGCACTGTGAGTGCATGTTTATATTTTATGCTATTTGAATGTTCACATGATTTGTTTATTTTTTATGATATTTGAATGTGTACATGATTTATGTTTGTCTTTTTATGCTATTTGAATGTGTACATGATTTATGTTTAATGTTAACATAAAATATAGTTCATTTTTTGTTTTGTATATGAGTTTTTTAGTGTGTATAATTAAAACATTTTTTAACCAATTAAAATTCTTAGTTTTCATTATAATCGGTGAGAATGCAACTAAAGAAGATGATCTTCATTTGCATACAGAAATGAGTATGGCTTACTTTTAGCCTGTAATCTTTTAATCTAAATGGATCTTTTGAATCTAAGTTTACCATAAAATATCAATATGAGCTGAAGAAAATTAAATGCACTTATTTTAGACATTCTAGTTTAGAAGTTATAACACTCAAACCCAAATGAATTTAAAAATTTACATAACCAAATAGAAACATGTTCACCATGTTTATTAAAATAAGATTATATTTTATCTGCAAATAATGTGCTTAGCCTGCTTTCAACTATCTAATAGTCATATTCATAGAAATCAAAATTATAATAAGTGGCATCTGTTTTACCAGGATGGTATTTAAATACTCCCTGTTAAAATGTAAATGATTTAATTTACATAATCCACTTTTTAGACAATGGGATACAAGTCTTTCTTATTAATAGTGTGTACATTAATGGCTTTGTGCCAAGTTCCCTTGACTTTGCACTTTCTGTTGTCTCTTCAGACTTATATTTTTTGTTGGTTTTTGCACAATTGTAAAGGTATCTATGCCAAATGATCATAATTGCAATATTTGTATGTGATTCATCAAAGTAAACAGCCTTTCAAAAAGAATTGCTGCATTCAATCTTATAAACAACTTGAAGAACCTGCTCCAGGGATATCCTGTCTTTGGTATTATTTATCAAATGATTTAAAATGGACAGAGTCTGAAAGCTTATGGTGTGTGTATATATATATATATATATATATATATATATATATACATTCTAATCTATATATATATATATATATATATATAGATTAGAACAGACTCCTTAAATTGTTTATAAAATTGAATGCAACACCTCCATTTGCTTTGCCATTTACTTCAATGAATCACATGCAAACATTGTAACTAGGATCACCCAGTACAGATACCTTTATAACTGGGGAAAAACCTACACAGAATCGAAATCTATATTCTTGGAACATGAGAATGAACATGGTTTTGATTTTGAATAACTGGGAGCCAGTAAAGCACGCTCTGAAAGAGATGATAGAAAGTGCACAGAAAGCACAAAGTCAAGGAAATTTGGAATAAACCAATAACGTGCATGCCATTAGTAAGAAATATCAATGCTAAGCATATTATTTGTGGCTAAAATATAATCTTTTTTTAATAGACATGGCTTAATGTGTTTACATTTAGTTAAAATTGCTGAAAGAAGAGAAATTAGGTATTGAATCATAACCAAATAAAATAACCTACAATTTCAACCACTATTTTTTATAATTTATTAGTAATGTATATATAAAAAGGGCCATTTTCATGAAAAAATGATTCTATACAGATCACATTGCTTTACATCTATAGGGTAAATTTGCAAAATCCCTGAAAAAGATAAGACACCTAAGGAATTTGATTATATAATTTATTTAGAATAAACATATGCCAATGATATCTAGTATTTCATACTAGGTTAGGTAGACTTTCACTAGCATAATTTAATTTAGCAACCACATCACACTGCACAAGATTTAAAACAATTGCAATAAAATATTTATTATTTTCTCTGTAAAACTTTTCATTCCATACTTTGCTAAAATAAACTTTAAAAATATTATTATTTAACTTAATTGATATACAGAAAGTTTTTGATGTCCCTTTATACTATTTATTCTTTAAAAAATTTCAATTTGAGTATTTAAGAAGCTAACATTCAATGAAAATTCTCACAAATAATGATCAACTGATTATATATAATCTACATCATAATTATCCTACCTTCCTTTAGATCTATTTTATCAATTTAATATTTTCAGAGTTCTACTTAATATAATCAGTATTAAGATTATCTCTTATCTGCTTACTGTTATTACTAATTAAGAGTGGCTTGCATCTTGAAGATGTGTAGAGTTCTCAAAACTGGGGTATAGCTTATTTTAAATATTTAGATACTATAATAATTTTTTTAAATGGAAGCAAGATTACTCCCCTTTTCTTTAATTGAAAAACACCATGCACATCAGATTCATTATTTCAAAAAATGAGAATTTATTATTAATAGCTGGACAATTAAATTTGTTATATGACTGCTTGTATTTCTATTATCATTGAAAAAAAAAGTTGTGTTTATCTCAAACTTGTTTTTATTCTTTTCCACATTTTACCATTCAATTTCTGTGATATTAAAAAAAAATCACAGATTAACATTTTATTAATATAATTCATTTTTTCTGCTCAAAGGCAAATGAAATAAATAGGTAGTTACTTCATTTGTTAACAATTAAGCATTAACATTTGTCAATCGTTTTGCATTTCACACAGTATGAATGAAGTTTTGAATACAAAGTTTGCTTGTCCTGTTGATTAGCCTTTTTTTTAGAAAATTATATTTGTGATACAAAGATATAAGGTGTGTTTCAGTTTTGTTTTTATTATTGTTTCAAACAATTTAACACCAATGAACCCATAGATATTGGCTTTATGTTTTGTATTGTACAGAGTGAAAATAGTTTCTTCATAAATGGAACTATTGCTATAAGGTATATATCCTGAATATGATATATCCCTTTTGACAGAAAGTTAGCCATGTCTGCAAAATAAGTAGAAGTGAATTGGCTTAAATGTTCAAGACAAACTTTGATACACCCAGTGGTCTTGGCTGGCATGAATCTCTCGTCTTATCCAAATTTGATTTGGTACCAATTGATATACTCATAAAAACAATAGAAAAAACAACACTACTAAAATCAATATTATGTTTGCTCACAAATTTGCTAATAAATAAAAAAATATATATAACACTAAATGGAAAAATATTTCTTTCTTTTAATTCGCATTAATCAATCCCACAAAAGTCTCCCTCCACTTAGAGCATTGCTATTCACCATGTACATATATTCATTATTTAATAATATTGGAAAAATGGCTTCCAGGGATCTATATACCCACACTTGATTGTAATGTAGCCTGCATAGCCTACATGGATGAGATAACATTTTTCCTAACAACTAAAAACAAATACAATCATTATATATATATATATATATATATATATATATATATATATATATATATATATATGCACACACACAGACCAAACATGTACAAATGTATTTCAGGGTAAATCTACAGTCTATTTATTATCCCGCTTTCACTTGATTTACATGGCTATGTGGGGCCAAATACAAAACAAACTATTCAAACAACAGAATGAACCATATCCTTCCTCTCAAAAGTCAATTTTTTTTATACTCAAAAGTATCATTTATAAACATACTGATTATTACAAAAATTACTTATTATAAACTAATTATAGTCTTTACAAAGTCCTTTACATCAAAGATTTATTCACTGTGTAGAAAACTTTTATGAGGAAGAAAAATAGTGATCACTCAGGCAAATATAGTAATATAGCAACCTAAATAGATTAGGATTACATCCTATTCATGTATTTACAATACAAAAAACTATTATATCACCCATGACTAGAATATACCCACATTTAGAAATCACTCTTAAAATAACACCCACAGACAAACTTCTTCCATATACAAAATATCTGCATACAATATTAGAACTTATTAAATCAATATCTAACTCTAACATAACTTTCCCACAAGACAAATGGTGCTACTGGAATAAACATGTACTTCTACACACAAACACAAATTATAACTTAGACTTGCCAACGCTAGGCATTAATAATAAGAAGCTAATATGTAGATTTATTGGACACTCTAGCCAAAATTTTTTGATTTTCTTCTCAAAGTGAACAAGTGGTCATTACCAACATTATATTTCATAAAATATAAGAGAAATGTACTTAACATTGGCACTATATGTGAGTTGTTCCACAGATCATAAGAGAATCAAAAACATGCATTATTTGAGTATAGTAGTCTACAATACACTTGATCTTACATTACAAAAATTTATCAGAAAAAGAATGCCACTATAAGTTCAATTATAGTGTCTTTTCCAAATTCCTGCTTCACAGAAGTAAGAAGTACAACATTTATATTATATGCATTATGGTGCACAAGGTGCACTTATCTTACAATCGTAATGCAATAAATTTTAATACTTTTAAAAACAAAATAAAGATAATAAAACCAAGAGATAAAAAAGTCACCCCAGCAAACATTTTTGCACCACTTGGTCTCTTATTCATCAGTGCTCTAACCACTAGAGAGATATCTTTTTTGTTTCCTATTTTATTGTAAATGTTTTTAATAATAGTATAATTTACTAAATGCTATTGAAAATACTTATTGCAGTATTCTTTGATTAGTTTTATATTATTATTTTTCTTTTAAACTGAAATATTTGTATATATATATTCCTTTAGACTGAAATATCTGTAGGTATATTTTCTTGAATAAAGTTCCTTCTAGTTTGCCATTGCTTAACAATTAAAAAAAAAATCATAATCTTTAAGAGCTCTCTATTTATTATAATGTACATAACTGAATTTAGGTAAACTTAATTATTTCAAAGATATTTTTAATATTTGTAGAAAAGTTAACTTTACTAGAAGATTGAAAGCTAGCTATCGAAAATATTTATTTACGGATTTAATGTAAATGAATATAATTTTATATGATTAATTCCGATTTTGTTACATTGTAAATCATAAAATTATATATTTTAAGTATACAGTAAAGTGAACAAATAAAAAAACTAAAACAGCTTTCAATAATCAATGCTTTCCTTAATCATTTTTTTGTAAAAAAAAATATTGAAATAAGATAATAATTTGCATTAGGTTAATCGAATATAACTTGAAGATGTTTTTTTTTTATTTTCATGTTTACCTTTACCTAATAATAATTTGACATTGATTTATGAGTCAACATTAAGTTGGCTAATTGGATTGGTTAAAAGCCCCTATTTTTATTTTTTTAAAAAAAAACACATTCTAAGCCTCTTGAGATTTCCTTGACTAGGTAACAGAAATGTCAAGATGTAATTCGCATTCAAACGCAGTTCGTTCAGAGAGATATCTACCCAATATTATTATTAATAAAAGAATTAATATATCCAACGTGATAATGACCCATTTATTAGTGAAAAAGTATTCAAACTATATTAGCTTGAATGTTAAATTTAGCGTAGTTGTAAGCCCCCAAACTAGATTGAAAATAAGTCTATTTACATAAAGTGAAATGAAAAATTATCTTTATTTATTTTTAATTTTGAAAATCATCAAATGTATAAGTTCATTAAAAGTAAAAAAACAAAACCTGAAATATTACGCCAATAACTTCTTTATGTGTTTTTATTTACTCTTCAATCCACTAAGTTAATTTTTATAACAATTGTTCATTAGTATTTTTACTATCAAGAACATCTTATACTTTAAATGTCCGAAAAATAATCCAAGTTTTTCATTTTAATAAAAGTACTTCACCCCCACCCCCCAATCTGGCCATACATTTTTGTTTTATTTTTTAAAACTGGTTTCAATTAAACTAGATATTTTAACAATTGCAATCAGACTTGCTGAATATTGCCAACGAAAATGATTGGAAATATCAGAGCTATTTTAAGTACTCCGACTACTATTTTCTTATTACTATGTTTTATCTTATTATTTGCATTCATTATTATTTCTAGAAAAAAAAGAAATGCCCCTCCTGGCCCTAAAGGAATTCCATTTTTAGGAAATATATATTTTTTCAAACCTAAGGCTTATAAAATTTTAAATGAATTAACTAAACAATACGGACCAATATATGAATTCAAATTTTTTGGACAGTCAATAATAGTGCTTGGTAATTACGAAATAATCAAAGAAGCATTTTTAAAAAACGGAGAAATATTTTCTGGACGACCTAAATCCTTTTTACTTCAGTGGTATAGCCATAATTATCATGGTAAGAACTTTTTTATTTTTTAAAAAAAAGTATAACTCAATTACTTTTTTTATTAAGGAAAAATAATAATTATATATTCGCACATACTCTTCTTTTTTTTTACTTAATGAAAAATTTAAATTGAATAATTTGTATATAAGTAGAGTATTATAAAAAAATGAGTATTTTGATCAGATATAGGATTCCATCTCATTTTAATATTTGATCCTATAAAAAGAAAAAATCTATTTTTTTGCATATGTTAATGCGATAACCGGGAAGCGAACCCGGGCCAGCTGCTTGGAAGACAATCACTAAGCCATCAACGCTTGACAATATATATATACGGAAGAAATGCCATGCTTCTTCATGCATTGCGCTGGGTTTATTTAATTAATTAATAAGACTTTCGGTAACTCACTTAAAAGAAGCCATAAGTTTCCTTTTCATTCTGGATTTTGTTGTAGAAAGTAAATAGGGGTAACAATGTTTTAAATACTACAATTATGAAAAAAAAAACGTAATTATTGCGTTGATAGTTGGTCATTGTTTATCATCTTTCGACCGTATTAAGGTTAGAAATAACGTGTGTGATTAAAAATTCGTCAATATCTTAATCAAGAACATATATATTAAAACAAAGAAAATATATTTCGGATTTATCGTGTATACATTTGCTTGTTTGTAATCTTAGCATTATACCGATCACTTCAATGGAATTTGATTTTCAGTTGTCTTTCCGACAAGCTTTTGCGACAAGCTTGGAATGAAGTCAATGACGGGGAAAATGATTTGAGGAATTCAGGTGAATGCCACTGCAGTGCTCATTTTAACAACAAGGAAAGTATAAGCACAGATAACTCCAGAACATATGCTAATATACAATGTAATGGAAAATTGTCGAAGAAACCATTACACATATGAATAAATTACACAGATTCAAAATTAACAAATTAGCCAAAATTTAAAACTAAAATTTTCACTAACAATGCAGATTTCTCAATATATATATATATAATATTAAATACTTTCAGTACTAATTACGTATGTAACGTTCAAGATTAAATATCAATGTAGTTTTGTCGAATATATCAATCGAAACTGTTGATGTTGATGGGTGTTATGTAAGCATTGTACAAAAAATAAAGATTTTTATAAAAAATGGATTAATTAATTAATTAAGGCAATGCAATAAAAAAAATTACGATTAAATGATTCATAATTTGTGCTTTAACTGGAACTGAAGGAATAATCCTGGACGCAAGATGTTATAAGGAAAAGTTAATTTATTATTTATTCATTAGCTATTTAATTTGGTTGAACACCATGAGATTCTTCCATAACCTAGAGTGATTAAATCTGACTTTGAACCCAACCTTTTGTGAAATATACGCTTATGTTTTGGGTAAGTATGGTGTCTTTTAGAAAGTCATAACATATTGCTTATCATAACTATAACAACAATGATTATAAATGTTTACTTAGCTTTGGATTTTTTTTTCTTTCCCAAATTATTCTTCACTCATCTGCTCTCATTTTCTCTCTCATAATCATCCATGTTATTCTCAGCATAGGCCAAGAATCGTGATTCTCTATGATCTACATATTAAATGCTATTTATAAACAAAACACAAGAGAATGTCACTTTAGCAGACAGAACAACTATATTTATTAAATATATGTACATTTCTACTATTTGTTGAGCTTCACTATACACTGCAAGAAACTTTTTTGCTTTTGTCACCCCCCCCCCCCAAATAACTCAATTTTAAGAACTTATGATTCTATGTCTAATGGTATTTAAACATTCTATTGCTTAAGTGTGGTCTCATAAGTAATTAAAGCAATTGCAACTTAATAAGTGCATGGGTTTTCATTTACTACAATAATAACTTTTTTCTTTATCCTAATATAATCCTAACATTGTGTTGTGATCACAATCTACACACTCTTTTAAACATTAACATATAATATTCATAATTTTAAATGCAATATTTTAGAAATGAATTTGTATCAATATTTCATAAACTCTTGAAGGAATAAAATAATGTTATATTTTTGAATTTTAAATCTCTAAATATTTAATGATAACCATCTTGAATTATATATTGTCCATATTGTACGGACAATTTTTTAAATACACCATAAATGAAATACGTCATCAACAGAATTCATCAATAAAATTACTAAAAAGCAAATATTGTCCATATTGTACGGACAATTTTAGTAAAAATTCCACTATCTTTTGGCAGGATGTGTTTCTGTCAATAATCCTGATGATAGCCTCAACCATATTGACAGAAACACACATCCTGAAAGAAGTTTGTTGATTTAAATTTATTAAATGTTGATTTATAAAAAGACTATAAACTTCAATAAATTTCTAATAGAGAGTATAAATAAATATGTAAATTCCTTTAAGTATAGGGCAGAAAAGTTCAAAGTTTAAGTGGTTTTTGAAAAAAAAAAACAAATAACCTCTCATCTTGATTTCAAGGTATATGAACATATCTCCTGTTTTTTTCTGATTTATAATAGTCAAATATGTTAAAGTCTCACGGATTTAAGCTTGTTGTGTTCTTTTTGGACATATTTTGTGGATAGCACTTTAGTCATCGTCACATATCCATATTTTTTCCCCACAATTGGAGAATAAACCATTTTTCATGTTAAAACAAATCAGTTACTTCAATAAAATTACCATTTATAATAAATGCAAAAGTCCTTCCAGACACATTCTCTCATTTTCCACATTGTATAGAGCAGTGTTCTTCAACCCTTGGTCCGCGACCCGGCACCGGGCCGCGGAACTTTTCTGCAGGTCCGTGTGCTAAGACGGACTGTAAAAAGTTTATAATAATAAATAATAAGAGTTTAAACTTTTAATTAATATAGCCAATTTTTATTTATTTTTTGATCTCATTTTTACCCAATTAAAAAAAAAAAAAAACAGAACGAAAACAAAATCTAATCAATCATTCATAAATTAATTTGTTTTTCTAGTTATCGCAGATGTTTATGGGGGGGGGGGGTTAAATTAAATTTTTTATTACTTTTCTAAAAAAATTAAAAAAAAAAGTTTTTTATTATATAAACTCCCTATATATATATAAAACTTTATCTTATATATTTAACGTTGTTTTGATCAGTTATAACAATTATGCTTATTTTTAAGAAAATTTATCTATAAACTTCTGCCGGTCTGCGAAATCTTATCCTTATTTTTGCTGGTCCGCGGACCCTTATCCTTATTTTTACCGGTCTGCAGGTGTGAAAAGGTTGAAGACCACTGGTATAGAGGCTAGCTTTTTAAATAAATGCATACTTTCAGTTCAGGTGAGAATTTAATGCTGCATATCATAAAATCCCTGAATTATATTATATAAGGTGATCTTTAGCTATTTTAAAAGAAATCTCACAGATTTACTGGATCTTGATAGTAGCTAAAAGTCTGTTTCATAAGTTAATCATAAATTATATCTTAGGTGCTATTAAACCTTTGTGACAACAGAGATTAGTAAAAAAAATCAACAGCTTTACTTTTTAAAACACCCATCCTTTATAATACTGCCTTAATGTTATTAATGTTCTATTCCCTAATTATTTTACTTTTTTTATAAATATAAGTACTTTTGTGCCTTATGAGGATTATTCAAAACTTTTTGGACATAATTCTAATTAAATAAAACAACTAAATTGTAAAACAATATTATGCTTTAATATTTTAAATAATTGATTTTATATTAAATCATTAATTTTTGACCAATTTTTGTTAACAATTGCATATTTACATTAGTAAGCACAATTAATTAATTTCAATAAAAGATAATCATGTGATAACATCTGAATTTAATATCAAAGTTTGAATAATTTATTATGCCTATTTGACATATATAGGATAATGAAATAAAAAGAATGTTATTTTAACCTTCATTATATTAACACCTAAAATAACATTGTATTCATTACACTATATATAATTTATAATCTTATAACTGCTACATTTTTCTTTACTTGTATTTTTCTCATGAAAAAAAAAATTCTCTATTCAATTTTTACAAATTATACTTAATGTCTAAATTCAAAAAATGAAAAAACAATTTAAAAATATTAATTTTGCAAAAAAAAATATTAAGTAGAAATATACATATACATGCAAACTAAAAGACTTTGTTTCTGTCCAAACTTTCTCCAAAAAATCTAGATATTTATAATGTATTTAATTAATGAAAATGTTCAAATAACAAAAATATTCTTTGAAATATTAATATTCAACTTTTAATTACAAAAAACCATAGAAAATAATAAAATTATTGATGTGACACAATTTTAAGGAAATCAGTAAATTTCCGTTGACTAATTTTATAGTAAAAGTTTTAATATATTCAAACAAAATTTAAATATAAATGTTAAGTACTTATTAAGAAATAAATATTTAACTTGATAGTTTTCATTTTACTAGCAAATCATTGGGTATTTTTTTCAGAAAAATTGTAAAAAATGCACTATTTTAAATTGCAGTTTTACAATTATAATAACTTATATTGATAAAGGATTTGTTTTATAATATAAATTCTGCAGTATTGCTTTTATTGATTTTTTTTTAAATAAAAAAATCTAAAGAGGTCAGTATCTTATTGCTAGTCAGCAAATATCAGCTCTTGTTATTTTTTTAAAAAAAAAAACATTTTTAGAGGAATTTTTTTGGTCTGGTTTTCATTTGTTTTGAAATAAAAAAGAAAAATTATTTTCTCTTAGTATATTTTAAATTAAAACTATTATTTAATTATAATTACTGAAGAAGAAAAAAGACAACTTTCTTACATTATTTTATAAATTTCTCTCCCCTCTATAATCATTTATAACTTATTAAAATATCCCCATATTAAAAACTATTAAACAATTACTTAAAAATAAGTTAAAGTAAAAAAATAAATAAATCTAAAGATAAAAGATTATTATTTTTTAAAGTAATTAAAAAATAATAATAATGTTAATTAGTTTCATTGTTCTATTAAAATGTAATAAATGTAAAGCAAATGGGCCCTTGGGGCACTTAAATGATCAAAAGTCAGATAAGAGATCAAAATTAAAAGATTATGATGTTTTCCACTTTGGAATAAATTGGCCAATGCAGTTATCAATAAACACACATCCAAAAAGGAAAACCACCAGGGCCAATAAGATTGGAGCCATGTCAGGAGTGGTTGATCTGAAAATTTGGTGACAAGAGAGGCATAATACTATAAAAATAAAAATAATTAAATAGAAGATTATTGATTGATTAACTATTGAGCGACTATTGATTGAGTGGTGGTGACTGGTTAAAAATATCTCACAGCTGTATTGCAGACTCCATGATGTAGGGGTTTCTCAATAGATTAGATTTTGTTTCCTTTATTTGCACTGGCTTAGACAGCCTCCCAAATGATGGTTTCTGAATGAATGGCAAGCAGTGGTTTCATTTCCAAGGAGAATAATATACAAAACATGATAACTAGGATAGACTTCATAACATGCTGCAATCCAGCAAATTCATCAAGACTTACTGGGAAATATAAACTTTTATATGCAATATGAACCTTTAAATAGATATCTTAAACAAACTTTCAATTCATAACCTAAGTGTAACTTATAAATAAGCTCTTATCTGATGAGCAAAAGAACTCTAAATTAATTATTAATATTTCTCTCTTATGAATAATGTTTTATATTGATGTTTTCATTTTTGTTAACTAAATTATTAAATTTAAAGTTAAGTATAGATGGCTGCATAGATTTATTAAGTTTAAATTAGATTATGTGGGGTTAATTTTGGACTATTTGTTTTGTAGTTGAATCGATGCTGGTGGAGGGTTGTGTGGCATTTATATCAATGTAATATGAATAGATGCATTAAATTCTCATTTTCTTGTGCTGCATTAGCTCAGAGAGCATAGTACCCAAATGAATGCATGGCCCAAAAAAGGAAGCCACCACATTGTTATTGATATGGAGCATTTCATTTTCTCAGTATTTTTTTTTTGCCAGACAGATGTACATTCCTGTACTGGACAAGGACCACTTCTTTAATAATATCATGCTACAGATGCACATTCCTGTCAGCATGGTCTTATGTTAACATCTTCATGTTGCATTGGTTATGTCTGTATATCAGGAAACTAGCATTGATTTAACTGTGAACTTTTAGCCTGAGATTAAATGATTTAAAAGTCCCTAAGTGCATATTCTATGTAGTCTATCTGTGCTTAACATTATAAAATATTAAATAATATAAAAATTTCCATCTGTGCATATTAATAAAAATATCAGGATTTAAATCTATCTAATAATGTTAAATAATCTAATCCTCAAATCTGTTTTATATATGTTATGTGCATAATAAATGTTTGTCTTATTAGTACTGGCAGTGACTTATTATTTTATCTTAATTAATATTACTTTGAAATATATAATTAAAAATAAGTTTGAAATATTATATTACAAAACTCAGCTACTCCTTGAGCTAGTGGCTAGGCTATTGGTAAATAAAAGTTGAATCTAACCCATACATATCTGCCTACTATATAAATTTTCTAGGTTATAATAACTTAGTGGTGCCCTGGTATGGCAGATAGGGAAAGTCTCTGCCTGATGTTATTATATATATATATAGTCAATATATATATATATATATATATATTGTACCCTCACTTCCGGGAAATATAATATCAAAATAAAATGGGTCTAGCTCAGTTAATGATTATGCTTGGCTAAATGCCCAGGTATGGCAGATAGGGAAAGAGTCTCTGCCTAATGTTATAATATATATATATATATATATATATAGCCAAAATAAGAGTCATATATATATATATATATATATAGTATCCTCATTTCCAGGAAATATAATATCAAAATAAAATGGTTCTAGCTCAGTTAATGATTATGCTTGGCTAAATGCGTATAATTGACAAATAAAATTACTCTACATTAATATTAAATATTCTACTAGCTCAAATTACTAAAACAATAATATTGGCTTGGTTTATAAAATAAATAAATAAATATTTACTAAATCATGAGACTGGGAAGTGAGGTACAAGTGGTAATAAGAATACATTGAGCTAATATCCCACAGGATACTACCTCAATGGCATAAGAACACTATCCCCCCTATTACTATCTCAAATAATAAATCTATAGTATTCTTACGACTTTAGTAATAACTAATCTTTAAGATTACACTAATAAATAAATCTTAATTTTTTATTTAAAATAATTTAAACTAAATAAATCTCAGGTTCTTAAAACTACTTTAAGTTAATCAAAAATTACTGTAGTAAAGCATGATAAGGGATTTAATATCATACTCAACCACACCTAACTAATTACAAATATAATAAATAATAATAATATTCTTCATTGTATGATTTAATCTTACATATCTTTTTCTCCACTATAATTCTTATTCGCCATGATAATAATAAAGAAATAATATAACATAATCTTTTATCTTTCATATGATCTTGCAATAAATATATGATAGTATATTATAATCTGAAAAATATATTTGTGGCAACAGATAGCATTATAATTTTTTATAATATTATAATAATTAATTTATGACCATAAAGATAACGTAAAATGTAATTACTTAAATAAATAATCTTAGGAAAATATTAGAATTCTTAAATAATACTTTTATTTATTTCTGTGCAAAATGTTATGTTTTGGTTCAAATATTCTGTGTTTAACATGTTTTGTAAGGTGGGATAGAAAATCATCTTAACACACAAATTTTGAAAACAAGTTTAACAAAATTTTTATTGTAACAAAATAAAATAAACAATGATCTATTTACAATATTTACAATTTGTACAATAATTCTTGCACCATTATAAATCTATTATTCATCGTAAACTAATAAAATAAAACATAAATTTAAAGTCTTCACTCCGACTTAAAAAAAATACAATTTTCTATTTTCATCTTTGTCAAATTTTATAATAAAGATACAATTACTTTACATTAATTCTAAATATTATCTCTTACTAAATATCATTATAGTATGCTTTCTTTAAGCATACATCGAAGCATAAAGTGGAAAATACAAAAAATAACATTTCGAATATGTATCTTATCCCTAAATAATTTCTCATTTTGCAATGTTATTATTATTATACACAAAAATCCAATGTTGGTTTATTAATAAAATACGTGAACATTATTGCTAATCATATTATTATATCTAATATCTCTTACTTAATATTATTTTAATATGGAATAGTTGCAATTATTTATGTACTTCTTAATTATTAAAATAACTACAAAATATACCTCTGCTTATCTTGTACTGTTTTGTTTTACTACATTATCTATTTTGAAAAATATGCAATACTTATAAAATTAAAAATATTTGAAGTTATTTAAAATTCTAGAGCAACTTCACTTCATTTACATTCATTCATGAAATTTATTTTATCTTCAAAAATAAATATAGAACATATTCTATGATTCTTTATTATGTAATTCCGTTTGATCTTTAATTCCATTTTGCATTGACTCTATTCATCCCCATAAGTAAACAAACCTGCCTAACACTATACTAGCAAAAATAAAAATGCAAAAACCATAAAACAATACAATACTAGATTAAATCCAAATTTTTACCAAAATCCTTTCACAAACATGGCTTCATCTATTACAAATAGATCTTCTCAAGTGAAAATCAAACTATAAGAAATAACAAATATATACACACAATCAAACCTTCCCATAACTCATTTCAAACTCCACCTTCCCTTAATATCAAAAGAAGTCTTCATAAGATTAATAGCCTCAGAATCAAGAAGATTTATCATCAAAGTCTCCTTTATTCTTCTATTTAACTCATTCTTTTCATAAAAAATAACCGAAGCATTGTCAAACAATATTGTATGACCTGTATCCAATTCATGAATATATAAAGCTGAGTTAAGATACCTATGTTTAACTCTACTTATATGAATCTTAATCCTTTCATTAAGGCTAAACTTACTCTGGCCTACATAAAACTTACCACAATTACATGAAATCTTATAAACAATCCCAGGAATAGACCTACTATCAATAGACTGTTTAGAACCATTAAGTAATGAATTCAAATCAGAACCTTTCTTCCATGCAACCTTCCTTCCACCTAACAAATGACTATTCTTATAAACCAAATTATAAATTGAAGCCTTAAATGGTAACGACATATAATCATTATCCTTACCAACAAAATTCTTACCAGCACAATCATGACTATAAACATTATTATTAATACAATTTTTTTAATAAAATCATGACTATAACCCAATTCTACATATTCAGCAGAAAATTGACTTCTTTGAATATCTGCATTGTTATTAAAATTATTAAGCCTTCTATTCCTACAACAAAAATTCAACAAAGACATTTTTTATGTATAAAAGGCTGATAACTATCAGGCCTAATAATATTCCTCAAATTTTTAGGTTTTATAAAATGACTACAAAATAAAACATCATTAATTTTCTCAACATTTAAATCTAAAAACTTTAATTTTACAAAATCAAAACTACCCCCCTCAATTGTAAACTTAATACTAGAATCAAAAGCATTCAATCCACATAAAAACTCTTCTAATTTCTCTTTCTGAATAACAAACAAACAATCATCAATATATCTAACAAATAATTTTATAGAACATGAAAACAGATTAATAACACTACACTCCAAATAATCAATATAGACAGCACACATCAATGAAGAAATAACATAATCAATAACCCAACCCTCTCTAATCTTATAAAACATATTATTAGACATAAAATACATTGAATCCTCTAACACCAAAAGCAAATCATGAAAAACCTTAATCTTATCTGCAGAAAAACATTCCATTTTTTAAAAATTGACACAAAAACATCAATACTTTTTAATCTATAAACCGATCGGTACATATTTTCAATATCTAAACTACCAAAAACACAATCATCATCCAAAACAAAATCATTTATTTTCTCAAAAGCTTCAAAAGAAAAAGAAACACAAAATTGACCTAATTTTATATAATCCTTAAAATATCTTATAATGAATTTTGATATTTTATCAACAATTCCTCCTGTAAAATCAAAAATAAATCTCAAAGGAAAATTATCTTTATGTAGGATTTCTTTTATCTCTTCAAATAATATAAATGATATGATAAATAATTCTAAAACCAAGATTTCTAAGTTTGAATTGGGTTCTATTATATATATGTTGGAATGTGGTTGTGGAATGAAATATATAGGGGAATCAAAATGTACATTACAAAAATGATATAATAATCATAAGACATTATATAAATGTGTATAGAAAGAAAATGTAACTTCAGTAAATATGAATACTCCATCAATTATTTATAATCATAATAAAGCATGTAATTATGGTTTTAAATTTAATAATAAAGATGTAAAAATTATTCAAATTGAAAGATGTAATGAAAAATGAAAAATTAAGGAGGCAATGATGATATCTAGGAATAGAGATGGTTTAATGAATAGACAATCAGCTAATATAAAAACAACAGAATCTTGGGAAATTTGAATGGATTGAATGATGGGTAATGCAAGTTTTTATTTTCTGTACATTTGTATTAATGGTTGATAAAGATTGTCAGTGAAACATTCGAAAGTACTTCTGGTAAAGAATATATTATTTAATTTTGAATACTGTGTTAAATAAATTTGTTTGAATTATTATTATATATATTGTGACCATTAGTTTTTTCTGTGGAGATACTAACGATTTGTAATTCAGTGTAATATTAGTTTTAAATAGTCTCAGAAGAAAATTGTTTTTTCCCTCAAAGTATTTAAGTTAACTAAACATTTTATATTTTATTTTAGAATAAAAAACATCTTAGATCCCTAATATATAATGAATAACTAAAAGTATGTTTGTACTTTTTCAAAATTACAATGTATAAGTATAGAGAGGGAAAGGAGATGATTGTCTTGTGCTCATCATAAAACTTTAAAACAGTATTAATTTAAAAAATAATAAAAATAAAATTGAATCAACGATATTTTAAAAGTGAAAGTTGATATCATGAATAAAATTTTAGGTTGCTAATTCTAGTGATTGATTAATATTTAGTTATATGGAAAAATAACTTCAAATTTCAAAAGGATTATAAAACCAGTCTAATGTCAATTAAAGTAACAATTCGTATTAATATGTGTGTGCATGCATGTGTGTGTGATGTATATAATTTTAATTATCCAGACAATCTTAAGGTTTTATACATCATACAGTATACCATTCGATAGTGTCTTGAGAGGGGTATTATTTTATCTTACTTTTAAATGAATCCATTATTATTTTCACTCATAAATCTTTAATCAAAATTTAGTCTATTCATTTTTATTGAAATGATTTTTTTTTTATAAAATTTTCCACCATTTTTTTTACATTTTTTTGTTCAAAGCGGGAAAAATCTCTCAAGCATATGTGGTAAGGGAAGGTTTGTGAATAATTAATGTCCAGACAAAACGTGACAAAACAATTAAAAATTAATATTAGAGGTCAAAGTGTAAACAGTTAGATCAGAAGAATGATTGACAGATAGGTTCAATAAAGCTAAGCTCATATTTGAGCTAGGGGTCTTCTCTAAAAATCTTGTGCTAAGTGAGCATGCAACAATTCTGTTTTCAATTTATCCTCTGACTAAAGTTATTAGTTTTTATTTAAAAGGTGTATACACCCGGGTCTTGTTTTACGTGGATTTATTTAACGCAATTTTGAAGTTATGCGATTCATGTTTCCTCTTAATATTTTTGTATGCAGTTTTTTTTATGCATTAACACTGTATTAGATTGGAAGTCAAACTCTGATAATGTGCTATTACTTCAAATAATAAATTTTGTGCACTTACGTCATATTTAAAGTAATAGCACATTATTGGAATTCAACTTTCACCTTAATAATTTCAATATTTTCAGTGCTTTATAATAGTAAGATTTTATGCAATAATGAAATTAAAATCATGATTTCCACATTTTATGTACACACATTAAATTTTACAAGATTATAATGTAAATTTGTTCAAACATTGTGCGTGTTAATTTTGCATTTTAAATCACATTCTGTTTTTGCTTTTTAAAAAAGAACGTAATCAATTATTAATCATTTAGTGTCTGCAAGTTTATTTTTAAAAGGTGAGTAATAGCAGTGGGCACAATTAAATTTGACAATTAAAAATTAAAATCTGATTTTTAATTGTAATTAACTTTAAAAATTACGTAAGGTGACCTGAAATTAATGTGATGTGAAACGAAATTTGATTTTTAAACGGGATTGAAAATTAAAAAATTAAAGACAAAAATAAGAATTTAATTTTTAGTTGTTAGATTAATTACTAATTATGTTGTCACCAGAAAACCATTTACACAACATGAGAGTGAAGTTGGTGCTAGTTGTATTTCCTCTTGTGAAGAATCTGATTTTTTACCAGTTTGCAAACTAACCTGTTTATCGGCAAATAATGATAATAATTAAAATGTGTATAAAAAATGTAAATTACTGTAAATTATGCATAAAAATATATTGTTTTGAATAAAATTAAATATTATAGTTAAAAAAAGTTTGTCTTGTATCAATTTTTTTCAAATTTGAAATTTTTTATTAGTCATATTTTATTTCCTTATTTTTTTTTGCGCGAATTTTAAAGTAATTTTACGTTGGTGCTTTGCTTTTATGCAATTTTTGAAAAATCACAGTCCGTATCCCCCATTTTCAAGATAAGTTACGTCTATTTTTGTGCAATTTCTTTTGGGCGTGTTTTCTGAGGAACCTATCTACCGCGTAAAATGAGACCCAGGTGTATTTTATATCTTACTAATGGAGCACTAGAAGATTTGTAGGCACACATCTTCTTTGTCAAGTCAATTGGTGCCAAAATTTTACCAATCTACAAGGAAATCAACACACCATGCTGAAGTCAACAGGTCTAATTTGGAAGCTTCGATCTACATATCCTTTACATATCCAAGAATGTCTCAGGTACAGACTTTTATTGTCACTTGTCTTTTGTTGACTAATTTACTGATTAAATTTGGATGGATCATTGTACTACAAACTTTTTTTAATCGTATATGGAATAAATCGTTATTGATATTTCAATGTTTAATTTTATTACAAACTTTCGTAATATTTTAGACTATTTCAAATATTTAATTTTAATACTGGAATAAATGGAACATAAAAGATAACAAAAGGCTGAAAGAGTAATCATAATATTAATAATTTAATCTCTACTGTATATTTGATTCAAAACATAATATAGTTAGAAGAGTAATTTATACTTACTGTAATTATTATTCTCAGAATAAACCTTTGAGGTCCCGCGCATTCATTTTATGTATTTTTTATTCATTTTTGCATTTAAAAATGATATATGTCTTTTCTTTGCGGGAGGATAATTGCCAGCATCCCCAGTGTACCAAGAAAGAGACAATAAGTAAATTTTTTTATTATTATTATATTTATTATTGCATTACATTATATTTGTGTTGATATGTTAGTTAAGAGTTAAAAAAAAGTTTTGACCCCTTATTCAATTTAACTAAAGTTTACAAATAATTTGGTTTACTATAATATTGCTTGAGCCTGTATATTTTTTCTTTATTACAAATGCTAGGGGAGTATGATGTATGAAAGGGTTTATAAGATATTGTTATGCTAATAATTTAGATCAATATTTTCACGTTTATTTAATTTTCATATTTCGTATTTTATTGCTATGCTCGGAAGTGTGTGAGTTATTTAAAAGGTGTATTCAAAATGAAATGATGCCTATTTCTTAGCCTAGATAATTATTTTAATTAAAATTTATTCGTAGTCGTATTAGACTAATCGGTTCATGCATCAATGATATACTTTTTTATCCTATGTGAGAGTGCAAATACCTCTGTTTGTTGAGGTGAGTGTAGTTTTACTGCCTCAAAGGATTGAGATGGAGCATAGCTCTCTCACGATTAAATGATTTTTATCTCAAAGTATTTATAGGAGATCGAGGACTTGATTCCAGCTCCAATCTTATTTTAGTGCTTCTTAAGAGAAATATTTATGGTTGTGATTTGCGGTGTTCTTAGCATGCCTCCTTATATATGTGCAGAGACGAGTTCCTCACATACTTTTAGCCTCAGGAAGAAGGCAAATTCTTAGGTCTATGCTAGCACCAAAAAGTTATTATTATTAATTCTCTTTTACAAAAGCAACATTTTTATCATTACCCAAGGAGTGTATAATAATTTCGTTTTTATTGCTTGTTAGGTCATTGGATACTAGTGAAAAGTAGTTACTTGTTTAGCAACCAAATATTATAATATATTCATAAATTGATGCACTGAGTAGCTGAGCTTTGCTTTAGCTTATGTGAGAACCTATCTTTATTCTAAATTTATGTTCACAAATTTAATTCAGGCAAGAGGTACGCATCATACCAGATTCATGCAGAAGCAAGTCATCGCTGGACTGGTAAGAAAGGGACAATAAACTCATGTTGGACTATAGCAGTAGATACATATATGTGTGCATTGATATAGTTATTAAAACATATCACACAATTATCAGATATAATTTAAATACTAAGTTAGGGAATATAATAGTTCGCAAAATGCGTGTAAACTCAAATAGTAGAAGTTAACAGATTTTTTATTTTATTACATTTTAAAGTATGAGTTTCTTCAGTAATGTAACTTTAGGATCTTGAAGATTTAAATGTCTTAATAAACTGAATAAATATTACATCAAAAATTTATGGGCTTTGAGCTAATAAATACGGTTAGCAATAGTTATATTGTACATAATGTTGTCTAAGCACCACTTCAGATCTAACCAAATAAATATGAAATGATGTATTATGGGTCAAAATAATTAGAAATTATTTATATTATAAAACAGTAATTAGTCCCAAAGTGCTAGTATTAAAGGTCATCATCACTGGGACAAGCTATGCATTAGTGTCATTTACTTTATACAGTCTGTCATTGTAGCCAGTGCAGATCTCCTATTATGAATAATTGTATCTCATATTTTTCTTAATTTGGGATTGCTACAATATTGACTTGAAATGTAGTTTTTCTTTTTCTTTTTCTTATATAATTGTTGAATACATATTTGTTGGTTTTAAAATTTAAACTTGTGTCTGGTGTCTTAAAGTTTTGGGTGTCCAGAGTCACACAATATCAAAACGTCACACTATTAGAATTTCATAATATTGACAGAATTATAATATTTATAAATTTATTATAGACATTAATATTCAAGGTATAGCATAAAAGAATTAACAGAAATAACTTCTATTATTTCTAGTACAGATTGGCCATAAAATATCTTTATTAATTTTTACTGCTAAAATAAAGTAATACATTTTCACTTGGTAATATTTGAAGATTTAAATTAATGGCATTTATGTTAAAAATTTAATCAGTACTTGGAAACAGATGAGAGTATGGTTTAATTATAAAAATTAATATTTAATTGTTCAATTCATTGCATTCTGACTAATATTACAGGTGGACATAAAATCCCTTCTTCACTCTTGATATTTGGATGCCTTCCCAGTTAATCAAACTATATTCAAAATTCATTATAATAATTGTTT